>BMAO01033901.1:0-84464 GCA_019973975.1 Trichonephila clavata
CTCAGAATATCGCACCAACAAAGCGTGAGAACAGGAATATTGTTTTCATGGCCTTGATAGATCTTAGATCTCACCACAAAAACAAGAAGCCTGATTCCGGGTTTAGAGTCCCAAAAAATTTATGCAAGTCGATACCATCCACTGCTATATGTAGCAAAGGGGAACGATGACTCACAAGATATCTCTCGTTGCATTTTTAATTGTACACTATATGCAATGGTGTGTTGAATGATGGACTTAAGCAAACGGAACGACAATGTCTCTTCAGAAATATTGCAATGCTACCTACAACAATATAATGATTTTAGCAAACTTGCTTGAGTTTTCTATTATGCATCAGAATACTGTTAGATATTTTATTTACTGATAGGGTTTGAGGTGCCGTTATATTTTACTTCCACGACCCCTCCACCATACATTCCTAGTATAATTAATATCCATGGAAATTAGAGTTATATTAACGTCGTAAGCAACACAGTGGTCATTGGAGACAGAACTCATAATTTTGAACCTATGCCAAATGACAAAGAGGACACCTGAGATGGCACCTCTATCTTAATTACCACTCCACACCAACGGGAAAGCACTGATCCTCGAAACATTTAATGAGCATCAACCTCCCTCTACACGATGAATCTTCAGTTGCACTAAGACTCGAACAATCGACACTCTGGCCACAAGCTCTAGACCATAACCAATAGCCTACCACACCCACAAAAAATATATGCACAAAGAGGGATTTTAAACCTGGACTATTAGGTTAAAATTCTGATGCTCTACTATGAACTCTATGTGTTGTGCCATAGAGCCCTAAAGGGCATAGTTGTTTATAAATGTATAATGCCTGTGTTCCATGGAGGTACTCTAAATATTTTTCGAACAGTAAGTTCTATCGAGAGAATGGTGGAAAGGGAAGAGAGGTTTGAGACCTATGACCAGCCCCAGGGTGTTCTATCTCAAAATTGGAATGGAACATTGTCAAATCGTACTATCACCTGCACGACATTCAGAGCTGTAGCTAACAATAGTGGAAAATCTAACCACTTGGCACAATGAACTTGGCCTCGATTCGACACCGTCAATCGGGTGGCATTAGAAACAACAACTCTTAATATACTCCTATATGCCTCTAAACGTTTTGAGCTCATTGCCATCCCGTTTTTACAACATACAATTATCCATTGGCTGTTAGATTACGCTGTTATGTCCCAGTTTTCAACTTAATTGTTACCCCTCAAATATAGAGTGGCTATGAAAAATTAACCAGATATATTAATTCCTTGTGTCTATCCGTTAAACCAATCGAATGAAGTTCCATGTATTGTTATTTCGAGATATATATTCAAGCTTGTGAAGAATTAAGACAATAGAACTCTCAATTACGGAAGCAGTAAAAAAATTCTAAACTTTCAGATGACAATGCCTATTTCTTCCTGCGCAAATAAATAAGCAACGCGATAAAAAACGATCATTAGTGTTAGTAGGGTACACATATACCAGAAATTATGCGCCGTAATCAGTGTAAAACTCCTATATCACATGAGATTTCTATTAAACATGTTACCAATATCTAACAAATTCAGTGTTAAATAATCTTAGTATGTATTTTTTAGGTTATTTGTTTTATATTGTTACATATTTTAAAATTACATTGAACAAAGACTATTTAACCCTACTCCAGGAGCGCTTCAAGGAGTTACATCCAAAAACGCGTGGTACCCCTTAGATGCATCACCTGATATGTTTGAATATGACTTAATCATTTTGTTGGTGAAACTTCACACCAACGTGGTGGCCACGGTAGCCTAGTGGTCAAGGTATCGGATCGTGGCTGGCTTGTCATGAGAACGAGCCCAGTACAACTAATGACCCGCAGTATAGGGGAGCGATGTACGTTAAATCTGGTGAGAGCTCAAACGTCGCCCCGTTGATGTGGTAGTTAGGAGAGGGGGTGACAGCTCAGGTGTCGTCCATGTTTCAAAATTATGAGGTACGTTGCCAATAGCCCTCGTGTATTGAACAGTGCGACATTAATATCCACTCACTTTACACGAACGCGTATTGTTATACATAAAATATTGACACAGATGCAGTGTTTGTTTCTGAACATCTTAATTTTTGTATTATCTATAGCATTACTTACCTATCAAAGTAATGAATTGTTGCTGAAGTAAAATAGATAATATAAAGAAGTACCTACCTGTTGCACCAAAGCATTCGACGGACGTTATGGATTAAATTACTCAAAACAAAATAAGCTATGAGGTTTAAAGAAAGCTAGGAAAAACAGGAATGTTGCCCCCAAAAAATAGATTCACGTATGAATTCGTATATTAAAAAATTAAAAAAAGCATAGAAAAATTAAAATTTTTGGGGGGACCATTTGGAGGAAGAAAACTAGCCGACTACAAAAATACGTCTGTAAAAAATAATGAATATACGTAATTTAGAAAGCATTTTTCAGTAAATTATTTTGCCACAAACTTGACTCCGTTGGGTACATAGGTAAATTACATTCGTCGTAATATATGTGGAATCCATGTTTGTAGAGTCGTCATCAAATTGAATCTCAACACATAAAAAGCAAGCAGTCTTCGCGCGCAGGCGCAGCTAATCCAAACAGAAACTAAAACTTTCGGAGAAGAGAGAGATGAGCGAGCGAGAGGTCTCGACGAGGAGGTCTGAGAACCAACGCTACTAAGAAAGGCAACAACCAGGTACTGGCCGAGAAGGGACCAGATACCCTATGCTAGAAGTGGTGTGACGCGAAGGTCGCCCATGCTTCACGTGAACTTCATAAACAACGTTGAACTACGTAGATTACCATTGTGAACTGTGGTACGATAAGAGAGAAAGAGACTGAGGTCCGCGAGCAGGCGTACCCGTCGTCGATACATCATGGAACTCTATCTGTTAGAAATTAGCTACTTTTCTTTAATTAATTATTGTTAAGTTTTGAATAAATTAGAAGAAACAAAAAAGCTTTAGCCCCTTGTTGTCTCCCACATATAATATTTAAGATATAATCAGAAATTTTAATTTAAGCAAAAAACACATCACTAAGGTAATGGTTAGTTTTGTCACTGTCACCACTACCTAAATACATTTTAAGATCCTTTGTTTCAGGCTTCACAATTCACCTTACAATGCTCAAAGCACATGAATTTTTCGCATTTCACTCAACAAAAGTTTGACAGTCATCTTTTCCTGATATCCTGACAAAGGGAAAAGTACTTCCTATTCCAAGGTCTTGTTGTTGGTTCTTTGTCTTGAACATAGCATTATACATCCAATAGTACTTCAATCCTGAGTTGTAATGAACAAGGCATGTGAATGTTACTCTCAGGTCGCCTTTGCACGGCATCTCTCAGATGCATCTCAATTTCTAAAAGAAAATCAATTTTAAAGACATTACAAAATACTTGTTTCGAGTTATTTTAGTATAAAACAAAAAATTACATTCGATGTCACAGAAAAACTAGAAATTTAACGAATGATAGCAAAAATATTAAAAATTACGTAGTTGGACGCGTGGCATATATCAGTTTCAACGGCACCTGCCGCCCAAAATGTGAAGTGGTTGACTGCGTCCTTAGAAATGAACCCTTGTAATAGTGATAAAAAGCAGACAGAAAAAGGAAGGGCTCCTTCCCGCTCATCTTGTGTATGTGGGCTCGACACCAAAACTATTTTCACGGGCCTGACGAAGGGTTAAAGAGATATAATGTGCATGTGGGAGCTATCTTTCAGCAAGATAATGCACACCCTCATGTTACAAAGACTGTTCGACACTTCTGTTCAGCCCAACACATGCAACTTCTTCCTTGGCCTGCTTATTCGCTGGATAGGTTGCTTATTGAGCACGTGTGGGATTTGGTTGGTCGGCATCTCGCTTGTGATCCGTGTCCTTCAGTTTCAAAAGACGAACTTTTGCTGCGAATACAAGCACATTGAATTCACTTCCTCTAGCGGACAATCAAAATCTGTTTGACTCCATGCCACGTCGTATAGCAGCACTTATTGCAGCGCGTGGTGGCTACACCAAATACTGATTTTGGACAATTACTATTTTTTTTTATTTTTTTTGCTTTGAAAATTTCGTCATTTATTTGTACTAATACAAGTCGTTAGTGCATTAAATTTCAATTAATTCTCATTATTCCTTCATGGTGTTGCATTTTTTACAAAGAGCAGTATACTATAAGTAACGAAAAAACCATGAAGTTTTTCTTTTCATTGAATCGATGTACAAAACATTGACAACAAATCTAAAGCCTACAACATCACGTTTTTATAGATATCAGTTTCCTATAATTTCTTGTGTGTATTTTATAACTATTTTAATGTACTAGAGACGTTCCGAAAGTAAGTTAAATCACTTTTTTTACACACTGAAGCTTTTCTTTACGAGTGAACTTAGATGCTATCCCATGCCATTGAGGTATACCATATGCTGTAGTCCAGTAATAATGGTTTCCTTTGTGGATCCGCAGCAACGCCCATTTGGATTTTCCTTCACCACATTCTGCCTTCCTCATTGAACATGCAACATCAGTGACCAACCATTTCTGGAGACATGACTTCAGCACCATTCACCAGCGTTTCTCAAACTGGGGAGGCCACCCCTCTAGAGGGGTGGGAGCATATTGAAAAGTCGAAAACAAAAAATAAAATATATATTAATTTGCAGAAAGTAAACAAACAAAATACATTCTGGCATAATAAAAAAATAAAATACACATTTACACTAACATAATATACTTATAAATGTATCAGTACTGCACAATGTATTTTATGATTAATTTAGCAATACTAAATTAAGAACAAATTTGATAACTACCAGTGATCCCATGAGCTTGCCATTTTAAAATTATAAACAAAAATTTACACTTACTTGATAATTTGTACGGTTTATAATTAATTCTTTAACTGCCGAATCACTCCAGAATGCCACCGTTTTCCACGTAGTCGTGCGTATGTGATGTATTGGGGAAGAGGGGGGAAAAAGGAATAAATAAGAAAATTCTCTGAAATAAGTAAATCCTTCGCAAACACTGCCAAAGTCATTTTATTGCATTCCAAATCATTCGAAATAATTTTACGGATAGCAGTGCACAGAAAAAATCGTAATTCGGAAAGACGTATATATACGTCAAGGGCAATTAACGCTTTGGCTGAGTGAGACGTTTATTTTCGCAGGTGGCACTTAAGAGTTTAAAATCGTAATGTAGGTTTATCGTCAAAATGTTTTTTTTTTTAAATTCAATTCATTGTTATTGTATGGAGAGGGGTGCTATGAAATTATGATGAATATTGGGTAGCAAATATTGAAAGTTTGAGAAGCACTGCCATGCACAGTCTGAAAGAGTTCTTTGATGACAGACACAATACTCCCACGCGTGCTCCTTCTTATCGAATACGCACTTCTATTAGCAACCGCGCTTTCAGCATACGTCTTTCTACCATCGTGATTTGTACTAGAATTCTTCTGGGCACGTTTTCTTCTGCTACTCTTTCTTCTGCAACGATCTGCGCAGGCGGCAATTTTGCGACCCTGATACTCCTTCCATCGTTTAACCAGTATTGAATGTAGATTTTTATGATGAGTTCTGTTTCACCTATTGTATTATAAAAAACGACGAAAGTTATTTTAGAATGATCCTCGTACAATATTAGAATATTTTTAACTTCCACAAAGAGTTTAATCTGATATTAATGATATTATTAATACTGAGAGTTTATTTTATAATGTAATATAAATTGATTATTTAATAAATGCATGCAGATTAATTCTAGATTTAAAAAAAGAGAACATTTTATGGTTTTTATACGAATAGAAAGTACGTTTCCTAGAATCATCTTCTTCTTTTCGAAGGTAATGATAGATGTAACGACTAAAGTAAAGAATTTCCTTTCATCTTATCCGCTTCATTTTTTCATTGGATCTAGAGCCTATACAAATCCTTAACAGAAATGAAAATAAAGAAAACACAAACCATAGTAAATATTCTCTTCATGGATTCACTGAATGATGGGTGAAAGAGGTTTCTCAAAATGGAATAACCACTCTATATCTGCTTATTGTGATCAGAAACCTGACTCTTCTGAGGATTACAGTTATTCATTATTTAAGGAAATGCATGAAATTGTTTTCAATTTAAAGAGAAAGGCAGATAGAACTTTCAAAGGAATTGGAAAGAGAGGAGGTATTTTAAAGGAAGATAAATATGTTTGGAGAGTAAAAAAAAATTCTTTAATGATGAGGAAAGATACATTTTAAATTTTATGTAACTTTTAACTGAGACAATTTCCAATTCATACATTTTAAAATATCCTATTTTTAATATATAAAAAAAACCCTGGGAAATCATAGAAACAATTTAATTATATATATATATATAGAAGGCCTAATAAAAAGCGATATGTTCTTCAAGTACACTTCTTATTGAAGAGATATACTTGAGAATTTAAGCATGGCATATTAGGTAATAAAAATTAATGGTTGGAGCGGCAATCTTCTGTTAAAGCCCTGTGTTCTTCATTCTCGAACTGGATAATAAATTTAATACTTGAAGATGTAACGCGAAAATAAAAGTTAAAAGTGGTCTGGGGATTTAATTTTAGATCTAATTTAATTATATATACATGGAAGTGTGTATATTCAAAAAGCTCCCGAGATTTCTTCTATTTATAGTCATGGTCAACGGGAAGTTATTAAAATCATATGATTTCCTGGAAATGCGTTCCTGACTAGTCGAAATACGCAAATGGTGAAAATCTGCATCATCCTGTTCTAAAAACGCTGAAGTTTTAGGTTTGGAGAGATAAGGTTATGATTATATCATGTTAGAAGGGTGAACATGAAGTTAATTATTACGCAAAATTGTGGAGGGCTCAAGACCATTATGAATTAAAATTCCTCAAGGAAAATTTTACATGAATAATCACACACACATGTGTAAATATACATATATGTATATGCATATGCATATATATATATATGTATGTGTGTGTGATGGATCCCCATCTCTTTATATATGTCAGTTTGATACACTTCTTGCTCAGTACGACTGAACCCACTTCCTGCGTAACTGCTTCGACTTCGGCTGACTAACTCCAACCCCGCGAACGAACGGCACTTTCTCCTGATCGACACTTGAAACAAGACTCCCCTCTAGTCATGACTTCGGGTACTGAAAGAAATGTAGAATTCCTGGAATAAATTATCATATGATAAATGACTGCACCTTTCATTATTCCTATCAATCACAAGCATGTCAACTTAGATGTACTCCAAGTCATGTTATATATATATATATATATATAATACACACACACACATAATAATACATACAAATAGTTATAAACCTAAGTATAACTATTCAGAGCACTAAGAAGTATTAACCACCACAATAGTACAACAGCAAATTCTTAGCCTTAGGAACCAATATTGTAGGCCTCAACAATGCTTTGTGACTACCCAACGTTCACCTGTAATTTGTCTATACACTGGGCTATAGGGAAAGAAAGAAATATCCTAGATATATAATTATTGTCAAATAAAATACACTAATACCAATTAATAATATATAACGATAAAATTTAATAGATTACTTACTAGAAAGGAGTTAAAATCGTTGTAATAAAAACTAGAAGATAATAAAAAACTTATATCTTGAACACAATATCTAGTTAGGCCGGCTGGGTGGCGTGGTTGGTTTGTCACTGGCCTTTGCACCCAAGGTTGAAGGTTCAACCCCCTGCCCAAGTCGGTGGATTTTCGTGATGCAGAAAATCAACAGCGGCCCTGTCGTACGATTATACGGCATGTAAAAGATCCTAGAGTGTTTGTTTGGCTTGGGCTCTCTCAGCAAAATTAAATCCTTGTAAAAGTTCGCCTCATCTCAGGTGCCTCCCTCTGAGGAGGAAACTGGGCGTCAAAATTATCTGCGGTGATTGGTATCGGCCTAAATGGCGGCTCACTAAAGAGTGATACCAGCTCTTAGGGATGTACTAGGTCTGCGATGGCAAAAATACCAATCCACAGCCCCATTGGATAAAAAAATATCTAGTTAATGTTTCCCGCCAATACATACTTTGATTACAACGTAAAAAAAATAATTTTAGAGCCTTGGGTTTCTTATCCTAAAATATTTAAAATTGACGTTATATTATACAATAAAGTAGACTCTTTATTGTATAAGATAACATTATTTACGATTCTTTAAAAAGACAACAAAAAAAATGTCCCTTCTATTTGTAAACTTTACATTCATTAATTCAGCTTAATTTTTAGTTTTGATGTTAACATAAACTAATAGCTCTAGAAAGTAAATAATTTATATAAATGGGGGGTAGAAAGTCTTCGTAAATTATTTCTAAATCCAAAAATGAAGATTAACAATTTTTTAAACAATATATTACCTGGTGTATTAAAAATTTTCCTTCGTGTTCTGTAATATTTACCATTTTATCTTTCCTTATTTTTTTAAAATGAGCACTCATAATTAGACATAAAAGTATCTATCAGATATACAAATGTTTGTTCTGTATTAATTAATAAGGAATTTGAATTCAGAAAACTTTTTTTTTCAATAAAAATATGGCAATTTTATTTCAACTGTCATTTTTTAAAAATATACTATCGAAATGTTTCAGCGGTAACCGAATATTTATCAGAGCGAGTTAAGAGTCGATATTACTAATGATGAGTAAAGGCACATATTTTAATGATACTTAAAACTCTTGACTTGTAAATGAATTGATGTAAGCAAAATTTGTTGAGGCTTGAATTATTTACGTTGCCGTGTAAATGTTTGAAGAGTTAATGGTATTGTCACCTAACTAGACAATGTGACAGATTTACTTGGTTCCTCTGTTTGCTCATGGTGTGATATTAATAATAAATTAATCAAATCAAATTATTGAAGCTAATTTTTAGTTAAGTAATGGAATTATATGAAAATATTATAAATTGTAAGTATAATTTGAGTTACATGGGGAAGTTCGTTTCAAAAATGATCTCTTTAAAAAAATGCATATTATAATAGAGATATTTTCAGAGACATATAAAAGATATTTAAAATTTACAAGACCTAGAGCACTTTATCTTAGTCATGATATGAAATTACTTAAAACAACAGTAATTATATTAACATAAGGGACTGTAAATTTTGTAATATAACAGCGATTGATAAATCTGAAGGTTAAAACACTTTTACTATTATACAGAACGTACAGAAATATCAGTTAATTATTTTCAAAACCTTTTGAGCATTCGCTGTGCCCCGTTTCTGCATTAAAAAAAACACACTAAAAGTAAACGCGTTTTAAAGTATGACATATCTTGTTTAAAGTAATGGCATCTTCTTTTACTAAAACACTCCTAGTTTTTGTTCTAGTGAAAGGGGGAAAACTTGGTATTTTTATAAAGATAATCAGATGGTCTATAAAATAAAATCATGAAGAAATTGTTAATTTTTGACAAATTCACAATTGTAGGGTTGTCGAATACAATAAATGCTTTTTAATGTTGGCAATTATTGATTATAAAAAGTTTAATGAAAGTGCGATTTTGCCAAATTTGGATAGTTTTGTACTCCTGAATAGAGCAAAACTAACTGAAGATTTGATGAAGACCTATATTTTTTTATAGATTCATAACTAACGATGGGTCTTTGAACATACTAATTCGTCTTAAATACTCAAAAAATTAATGCATATTTAATTGAAATTGAAAACTCTTCAAAATATATTATACTTTTAAAATGAGTTTACATGCAACAAATAAAAAATCATTTCCACATTGCACATTTACGTCTGATTTAATTAGTTTATAAAAAAATATGTACCTCTGTCAACGTAATGACGTCTGAATTTTACTCAACCGTAATTTAACGTTCCCAAATTGTGATAAAGTAATACATATTGAAGTTCAAGGTTTCCAAAATTAGGGAGTTCTAAGAAATTTCGAATTTAAATGATTTGTTATAATGCAAGTATTTTAATAAATTACAGGTAAAAAACCCTCTGGTTAATAAGCATGGTATCGACATATCTGATATCGAAAAATGCTAAATAATATTTTTTTAACTTTGAATATTTTAACCTGAATAATATTAAACATGATCCTCATTCTTAGAAAAATGTCTTAAAGTCTTTTAAAGCATGCATCTCCACTAAAATCTTCCGCTGTCGCTGAATGGAATCAAAAGATTTCTTCTAGAAACCACATAGTTTGTGCCTCCTCAAATTGTCGAATTTCCAGGATAAGAAGTAGAATTTTCCGGAAAGGATTTCTCCTTTCTGGATAATGAAAAAATAGTAAACAATTTAGCATTAACACAATAGATAAAAGGCCGCAATACAAAGCTGCTCTTGTCATAGGTACAGGGAGAGAGAGGGGATTGTTTTCCGAAATATAAAGCGTCAATTTATGAGAATAATTATTTTATTATTTTACATTAAACTAATCATTGATTAGTTGAATGCTTTGTTGAAACACTTTATGGTTCAATAAATAATTTCAATAAGAATTTCAATAGCAATTACTGATTCCCTTTTTGGTTATTTATAATTTATTTTTTTCAGTCTTAATTATATTGGTATCTCATGTTTTGTATTAATCGTTTATCACATTTGTAACGTTTCATTTGAGTTTTAAGTAATATTTAGGACTTTTAAAGCTAAAAAAACCGCAAAGAAATTTCTATGTTAGTATTTTCCATAACTATTTGGTTTTCAGACGAGCTAAAATAAGGAAAAAATGTCATCATAAAATTACGGATAAGTTACAAAGAAAAACATATATTTCACTCTGTTAGTGTTTTCATCATGTAAAATACTATTATTTCGTCTTTAGTAAAAAACGAATTAAAAATTTTATTTAACATTAGTATTTTAATAATCATTTTACCACTCGTCCGGTATAGTGGTGAGTGACTCTAACTACTGTGCCGTAGGGGACTAGGTTCGAATCTCGGTGAAGGCACGTGTGTTTGTAAACGAATAGTGCATGTGCGGTGGAAGGGATACTTTAAATACCCGAAAATTCACAAGTCTTCTTCTGAGGTTGGTGGAAGTAGAAGAGAGGTGGGTGACCATTGACCATCATCAAGGTGTTTTTTCTCAAAATTGGAGTGGAACGGAATCAAATCACATACTGTCACCAGCATGGTGCTCAATACTAAGGTAAAAATTATGACCTTCGATCTTGTATTGCCGACAGCAACAACATTAATCATTCTTTTTAAATTTGTAAATCATTAATGATTAATTAATATAGATTTTGTTTGGGTTTTAATGTCGCATTAGAGGTACTAATTGAAGTTAGAAATTTTACAATTAAAATCCATACTCGGATGATGAAAACACCAAAAGGGAGTTTCTTCACACACTCCAAACACACTTCACTTTAATGAGTTTCAACAATAGTTGAATTTCAACTAACGACATTCTCATTTCAAATATCTACTCATTTCCATGTCGAATTATTAAAATCAAATATATTTGATTGAATTATATTTCGAACTCAGACGCCGAGCGGTAGCGTATCACACTTCCATACCACAGGTTCGTGGTTCTGTCTTTGGGCTGGGCAAAGTCAAATCAACCTTTCATCCCTTCAGTGGTTCTATAAGTGAGTACCAAGCTTGCTTGGGGACTAAACACTTGGGTTTTTGCTTCAGACTGACCACTTGATTGAGACATCTGCTCATGCACCTCTGCGCCCAACGGTCACTTATACTGAGATGGGAACAGTAGACCTTTGCTCTTGCGTTAGTGAGTTTTGTTTAGTTTATATTTCGAGTTTGCAGTTACTACAAGAAATCGGAAGTCAATGAATTATTTAATCTTTTAACATGATAGCGGAAATTGCTATGGAAATTATTCATCGTAAGTTACATTTTTTTTTTTAAATAATTCAGACACGTTTTGCAGCAAACCATTCAAGAAACCTTCAAAAAGAAAACTAGACCTTTTAAAATACATGTTTTCTTTTGCAACTACGTTATTAATATGAAAAATATCCGATTTTTAAAAATCAGATGATTTTTCATAAAAATGTATTTTTAAACAAATAAAGAATTCATTATATTTTTTAAGAAACAATATTTTTTTTTAAAAAAAATTGTCATTTAAGAGGCATTAAATATTTTCGTATTCAGTTATTTGTAACATTATTTCACCTTTCTTTGATTGATTGTTTTGTATGAATACCGCAATAAAAATTTTTATGATAGTGCATTGTTCTAAAATATTTTTTTATTACTTTACTGAGAACAATGAACAGTCTTCCATTGATAATATTTCTCCTTATATCATGTTTTTTAATGTTTTTAATAACCTAAATTTATAAAAATCTGTTAAGATATCAATTCATGAAGAATCTAATGTATCTTAGCTAAAATGTCGTTCTGTTGATGAAAGTACTTCAGTAATAAAACATAAATTTCGTCCCTTTCTATGACCAAGCATGTTCATTTAACTTTTTTACCAAACACTTTTTGATCCATAAAATCAAAATAAATAAGTTACTAAATAAATGAAGAATTAAAAGTGGGAAATAAACAACTTTTATGGAGAAGTATATATTACCTTTATTTCAAGATGAAATATTTATATTTGAAATATTAAATACAAATAATATTCTAAAGCAATATATAAAATCCAATTCAGCAGATAACATTGAAAACAAAGATTTATTTCCAAGTTCAAATTGTTTATATCCATGACATTTGTAGCAGGAAAACTAAATTTCAATGCTTTGAAGACTAGTTACAACATTTGTTCATCGATGATTTAAGCAAAAAGTGGATGATACGCGTGAATAAAGAATCCCAGACTTTACCTAAAGTTTTATTTTATTAGTGCAGTCTTATCAAAACGTATTACTTCCATGTGGCATGCTTTATGTAAATGGTCGTCATTTAATGTAAGAACTTCTTTTTTTAATTCTTACCATCTTTAACTTATTATTTCAACTTCTGCACACAAACTAAAATTGTTTTTATTTTTCGAGAAGAGCATAGTTTATATATATTTTTAAAATTTAAATACTACAATGCTGTAAAAGTGCAAAACAATACTTATGTGCTAACATATATACTTTCAAATTTAAATTTGTGTATTTATTTTAGAATATGTAATGCAAAGATTTCTTTAAAAATAAAATGGAGAAACTACTTCAAAGATTTTCTACAAAACGAAAAAAAAATTAAGAAAATGTACATATAAATATTTTAGTCTTCTAATAAATTGGTTTAAGGAATTTTGATAAAAATATAATACAGCAAATAGAAAAAAAGTGTGCATTATGATCTAGTTAGACATTACGTTATTTTCTGCTTTTTGTGTAAAAGTATGTATTTAGTCCAACTTTTATTTCAACATGAATGCAAAGTTTTTTAATTTTTTTTAATATAAGGAAAACAGACAGCATTTTCAATACATTTCTTCTGTATAATATAAAGATCTTTCTTTACATGTAAATGTGTGTATTTAAAACACTATACACATTTCTAGTACCGGCTGTGATGATTTCCTCAGACATGTCGTCAAACTCTATTTACTACTTTAAAAAGAAATAAAACGATGTTATGTTACAGAAATGATCAGTACATACAAGTTGTAGATATAAAGCATAATAAATGTTTACTTTTCTGATTTTATTAATATTTCAGATTTATAATGTTTAAATCTTTTATAACATGATGACATATTTCTTTACAGCACCTTTCAAACTCACTTCCATTCTATACTATTGAGTAAAAACTTTTAATTAATATTTTTTAACATTTTTAAGTTTAATTATTAATTTAATTTCCAGTAAATTTGAATTTAAAAATAATGGGATAATGAATCCGAAAATGAAAGAGCATTTGTAAATTTGGATTTAGTACTCAAGGAATTTTTTTCAGCCAAGCATGAAATTTGATGGACAATATCTCCCTAGTTAAGATCTCCGACTTTCTAAAAATTTTCATTCTTTTTAAAAAATGTATGAATATTTTTTATAATTACGTAAATACTTCTTCGTAAGCACGCAATTTTGAGCTTACGAAGCTGTGAAGCCGCCACGATACATTTAAGCCATGAGCCGACATATATTTAAGTTCAATCTTTTAATATAATGTTACTCTTCCATTTGCTTTTTCTACAGCCTAGTAGTATAGGAAAATAACAGGTAAAAGTTGGCGGGACTCAAAACAAAATGTTTGAATCTGCAATCTTAGTTCCTAATTTCAAGAGTTTGCTATTGTTGAACTCCCACTACTTATTCCTTTCCTATACTGTCTAATTGTGCTTCTAATTATGCATTTCTTATCTAAAACTATAGCTATTTAGTACATACTATTTTAATTAGTATTACTATTATTATTATTGATTATTTATGTGTATAAAGAGCATCCCAAAACTTCGTGCATATATACATGGGGTGTTTGTGTGAGTAAGCAAAGTTATAAATAAATATTTAATTCAAATGGAGAAATAAATATTCACACCGAAAAATAGTTTAAAGGAGATATTTTTTCATGTATTCAATGAAAAGTACTGAAATTAAAACAAAGTGAATGAAACCAGTATTTACTACGCAAACCAAAAATAGGTATGACCAAAAAGAGAAAGAAAGGCATGACCTATGTTCTTCGCTGCACTTCATTAATTTTATCATCAAAATAAACGGTCAAACAAATATCTAAGTTATAAATAAACCCAAACAAGTTCTTTTAAATCTGTTAATATTATTTGTTCAATGAAAAATGATGAATACAATTCATCAAGAAAAAATTATGGCTGTTAAGTGAAGAGAATGGAAACATCTCAACACCCAACGGGTGAAAACGCTTGTGACGTGGCTCCGGCTACACCCTGTTTTGGAGTGTAACTGTTTGTGTATAGTGTGTGGGTGAAAAACAAAGAGCTTTAGCAGTCCATTTGTGTTGTGTTTTATTTGAGTCGCGTCCACTCATTTAGATACACAGTTATCGACCACTTTTAGTGCTAACAATAGCTTTTATCATGAAGCAAGTAAATTAAATTACAAAACACAGTGCGTAAAGATTAAAAACAAAACATCTTTTCAATGTTAAAAATATTTTAATTTAAATAACTATCTAAGTTATTAAGTTTCAAACAGGGTCTTTCGTTAGGAAAATTGCGTAGATATTTTGAAATTAAAAACAACACTATTAAATAAGTGATCCACTTCAATCACAGTAAAGGTTATTTTAAATTTCTTAAAAATTTTCTCTTAACGAAGACACTGTCTTACTTAATGAAACTAATTAAACTCGTGAAACTTGTTTCATTATAACTCATATATTTTCTAACTAATTTGTTTTATTTCTCTTTATTCATCAGTATTAAAATAACATAGTTTTAATTACTATTCAGAAGGCGTTAATTTAACTATGTTTATATTACGTTTTAAATTTATTATACATTTAACAGTTAAAAAAAACTCATTTGGTTGAAGGCATTTCTATTCGTATTATTTCTTTCATTAAAATCAGAATTAATTATGATTATATATTTGACCTCGATTTTTTGTAGTAATGCATATTTTTTAGATTGTATTTTCTTTAGATTGTAATATTTATAAAGTTGCTGGCCTCCTGCCCCTAAGGTTGCGGGTTCGATCCCAGCCCAAGTCAGTGGATTTTAATGATGCAGAAAATCGACAGCGGCCATGTCGTTTGATTATGCGGCATGTAAAATATCCCTAGAGTGATTGATTGGCTTTGGTGCTCTCTGCAAAATTAAAATACTAGTACATGTTCACATTGTTAGAGATCATGTTACTCCCTCTGGGGAGGAAACTGGGCGTCAAATTACTTGAGACGATTGATATCCGCCAATATGATACCGCACTAAAAAGAGATACTAGCTTCCGGGAAATGTACTTGGTCTGCAAAGATAAAACACCAATTCACTGCCCATTAGAAATAAAAAAAATATTTATAACGTAACAAAGTCAATTTAATTTGCACTTGGTTGTCCATTACTTATTTTGTTAAACACGCATTAAAACTTAAAGCTCTTGAAAACATTCAAAGAGCTTCTTGAGGTTCTTCTATTGTTTCTGTTAAATAACTTTTAAGGTAAATAATTTCGGAATTGTGTTTATTGTAAAAATTGTGATGTTTATTATCAGGATTAATCTGTAAAAAATGAATTGTAATGGATTTTTATTTAATAAATGTATGATTCAAAATATTGAAAGTTAAGAAACTAAAAACACACACAAAAGTTAGTTTTTCTTTAGATATTTATATGGAGTTTGTTCTATACAAGAACTATAAAAAACACAAAAATAATGCAACTGTAAAGTAATTTTTCAGTTCAATTATCAAATAACTTATGTTAATTATAATTTTATTTTCATGCCAGATTATAAAAGTTGCTTAAAACCATAATAACAAAAAGAAAAGTATCGCTTAACTTTTGCGTACTTGTTGCGACACTACCTTTTTATTAATTTGATAATTTTTACACGATTAATTTAACAATTTTTGTTTATTTCAGCTCTTACAATTAAATGTTTTAACCGTCAGTTCCTTTGCAAATGCATTCGATAAACCCCAGAAGTGAGAAATTTTCAGTAGTATATTTTTATAAGAAAATACAATCATTGACTGAAATAAATCAAAATGTCTAGTCGATTTTATCAAAGACATAGACAGACAACATATACATACATCCACACACACACTCACACGCATACATATTTTATATATATATATATATATATATATATATTTATACACATAAATTTATTTATACACATATATGTATATTATTTACACACATAAATTTATACACACATACACACACAAACACACATACATACAAACACGCGCGCGCGCGCGCGTGTGTTTGTGTGTAGTGTATCCCCAAAATTAATCATAAATATATTTCTGAATAAACTAATAGCAATTTTATTCGTTTTTCTCTTCGCGACATTTATTATGACATTACTTTTTGCTGTATTTTAATTCAAATTTTTATGACAAGCTTGTTATATTTTTGTAGATAATAAAAGTGTTAGATATAACACGATGGTTTTAACCATGCTTTATTAAAATTGATTCCTATTGTTTAATACAGTCTGGATATATAAGTATCGGCATACCTTTAAAAAGTTTTAAATAAATTAGAATGTTTATACAAAATCCGAATTAACTCTTCTGACATTTACATTGCTGTATGCATCTTGTTTTAGATTTGTTTACAGAGAAAAAGGAGTAATTGAAGTAGAGGATATATGTTAATTTAAAGACATATAGTTAGCTTTGTCATTCTATTTTATTTTTTTCTCAAAAATATACAATACTATTCCTTTTCAATATATTTCTGAATTAACATCGCAATAAATATCATATAAAATATGACAGTTAACTATATTTTTATACACAATACTCAAACTCAAATAACCAAATCAATGATTTAATACTTAAACTAGGGCAAAAACTAAATTATCTTTGTTACGCAATAAAAAAAATAATAATCCTACGAACAAATCTGATGTGTGAACAGCATTATATATATATATATATATATATATATAAAAGGAAAACAAATCAACAACCACTCACCTTAATCAAACAATTTGCCTCTGTCTCTTCTTACGAATGTTGAGCTGCTTTTCAAACTTACTCCATTTTTACAATTAGAATTTAGAATTCTCTTCTAATTTTGCAACTTCGTTAAAAATATTCTCAGTATTCCATGTTTTTCTTTAGATCAAATAAAATTTTAACATTTTCTGTTCTGAATTTACACAAACATTATTGTATCAAAATATTTTTGGTAACATAATCTTACAACAAAATCCAAGACAAGATTCGAAATATAGATTTAGTATTCTTCACAAATTATATTTTTCATCAGTCACGGAAATAGTTTATGTTAAATATTAAAACAGATATTTTTATGGACTCAAACATATCTAATACATTTAAACAAATGTAACAACCAAACGATTTGTCAGGAAACAAAATTATTTGATCAAACGATATATGTATTAACATGTGTTTATACTTGAAATTCATCTTCGTTTTAAATTAAAGAGTTTTATATGATTAAATGCGTTTCAGAAATAGGGAATAAGAAACAAAACAAAAAAACTCTAAATATGTTTTTTATTGTAGCATTTTGAGAAATATATACAGATAAGAGAACTTAATTATAAGGATGGTTTTCCCGTATAGGAAATATAATTACTATATATATTATATATTATATATATATATAAAAACCAACTGTTCGAAAATTTATTACACCTATTTTATTTAACGTTTCCCACATTCCGAAAATAATATTGATCATTTTAGCTAAATTTGGGATGCGCTAGCTTTGTACAAATATTTTTTTTTCCCTTTCTCATTTAATTTTTTCAAATGCCAAAAGAATAAAATTTGAATAGTGTTTAAATTTATTTGTAATGTTCTTGTTTTTATGTTACATAGTGTTACATTTTCTCTTATTAAATATTGATTGCAATAATTATACACTGTGTAATGCTATAATTTTAATTTCAAAATTGAAACGTATTACTTTTTTCCATTAAAATATAAATAAATGATATTTTTTCTAAATTCAGTATCCAGAAGAAATTCGTGTTAGTTTTTTCCATCGCTTTCATACGAAAAATAAATTTCATGGTAAGTCACTATATTTTTCATTGCTACAAATACTTACAAGTATACAAAATAATGAAATAAACAAAACCCATTTTGACGTCATTGGGAATGTAATCGAAAATTCTATGATTCTAGTGTTATGGACGAAGATTTAGTCTAAACCCATTAATCACAAATAATTTTCTTTCATAAACAACAGCTAACATTAACCTGCTTCTTATTGAAGAAACTTATGAATTATAGTCAGCTAAATGTCTTGGAGGTAGCATATTCACCTCATAAGCTAAAAGTTACGAGTTCGACCCCGGCTGTCATAATGTTAGCTACCATTTAAAAGATCCCTCAAGTATCAATTTGGCTCTAGTTTTCTCACTAAAATTAAATCACTGCAATATCTAGCATCCGACGAGATATAAAATTGAATAATTTCTAACGTCAAAAATTTGGTAGCATGATCCACACTAGATGGTGTCATTAATGAAGTGTCACTCACATTAGGAGACTTGCTGTGTCTGCGAAGGATCAGCTGCTAAAATGCAGCCCATTTGAAAGAAAAACAATTGAAGAAAACTATAAATGTCTTCAATATTTCATAATTGTTTTTTAAACATTAGAAATTCAACACGTATGCACTTATCATAGAGCAAACAAATTTTTCAATAATTATTTCCAAGGTATTTAAAACAATTTTATCAGAAATTTCAAAATGAATATGGCCTATAAGTGGTTAATATCATTACCACTCAGAACTACTAGATGACAGCAATGTAAATTTCGGATCTTATTAATTATAAGGAATCACTTGAAACTCTTAATTACGATATCATTATTGGTTACTTTTGATAACCTGTTTTTGCTAAGCATTTTCCTATGAATCCGTATTTCTTTTTATCATTCAGTGTAAGAAACACTCTTTAAGATCTATTCTGGCGTGAACTTTAATTTCGTTTCAATATAAAATTATTCTGGGAAATACATTTAATGTTCAAAACGCACATATAACTGTTGAACACATAGATTAATTTATGCATTGTTGTAGTATTTACTTAAGCTTACCTCTCCCAAAGTCCTTCATTGCTGCCTCATCGTGGCGGGAGAGTGTTCCTGGGCGGAATGGGTGAAGTACGTCGGGAGTGTATTCTCCTGGTAGGGGGTCACCCAAGGCGTGAAGGCCATTCCAATATGCTCAGGTAAATGCATGCAGGCATGAGGCAAAGTCAGACTTCAACCTTTGGTGCCTCACGGTCTTGGACCTCATGAAGCTCTATCTTGCACCCTTCATCATGACTCGTTTGTTAAAGAACTTTTAACATACTGCATCGTCCATCGCGCAGGATAAAAAGGGACGCGTTCGGAGTGTTAGTAGAGGCCTCCGTCCGAAAAGTAAGCCACAGTCTACTTCTTTTTCTTCTGGCCGGAGCCAATTGAGAATATTGCAGTGTAATATCAATGGACTATGTACGTCAGCTACAAGAGTAAAGCTTGATCAATTGCTAGACTTGGCAAATCGGCATCAGGCACATATAATTGCAATACGACAAAACTGAAACCCACTTACAACCGTATTGTATTCTTCGTAAAGATAGACTTAATAAAGGAGGTGATGGTTTAATGTTTCTTATTAGAAACTCTAATTTCGAATGTGTTGAACTTCCTCCTTTTAGTGACACTGAGCTTGAAGTACAAGCATTAAAGTTAAATGGAATAACAAATGTCTTAATATATATAATGCTTATCATCCCCCTGGCAATCGTGGAGTTTTATCGGACACTTTGATCCCAATGTTCTCTGATTCCTCATTTATCTTGGGTGATTTTAACGCTAAGCATTCACTTTGGGGAAGCTCAGTTGCTAATGATCGAGGCAATGAACTTTCAAACCTGCTGGATGATCATGCTTTTTGTATTCTGAATGACGGGACACCAACTTACTGCTCTCATAGATATGATAGTCGTGATGCTTTAGATGTTGCATTTGCAAGCCCAGATATCTTCCCAAGTTGTAGCTGGACTGTGCTGGTGTCGGTTTAAAGTGATCACTCACCTGTCCTCATTGAGTTTAGTCACACTCACAAAACCCCCAATAGCAAAAATGCCCTCTTCTGGAATTTTAAAAAAGCTAACTGGGGGTTGTACAAATCCTCCTTGGATAATTCACTCTCTGGGGCAGTGTCCTTCTGTGATCTTGACAGCAAATGGAGGTTTTTCAAGGATTCAGTATTAAGAGCCGCTTGTGTAGCCATTCCAAGAGGCAATAGGAAAAAGTATAAGCCAAACTTTATTCATAACAGTGAGATCCTTCTGCCTCTTTTACGACGCTAAGTCTGCCTTAAATCTGATCAATGCAAAGATTAAACAGCTGTATTCGGTAATTAGAAGATATCGTTGGAATAGCCTGTGTCAAGGACTTGACTCACGTACTCCTAACACAAAACTCTGGAACTTGGTAAAGAACATAGAATGCAGCTTCAGGTTGAAAAGACCAATACGTTTAGCCATCCTGGTGGATCTTTATGCAATGACAATGAGGCTGCGAATTTGTTGGGCAGACATTATCAGAAAGAGAGTAGTCTTTCTTTTAACTCTGAAGACAAAGGGATAGCGAAATCAGCGAGAGATTTTATTCATAAAAGCGACTGTAATCCCAATGGATGCAATTCCTTTTTAACAAGGAGTTTGCAATGATGGATTTGGAAATTGCTTTCCAGGAATTGGATTTTAACAAATTGCCTGGCATGGATGGAATACATAGTCAAATGTTAGTCCACTTGATTCAACTGGGCAGACGTTTTCTCCTTGATATTTTTAATACTTCTGGGAACGCTGGAAAACTCCCTAGGGATTGGAAAGAAGCCCTCATCATTCCCATTAGAAAACATGACAAACCAGCTAATGACCCCAACAGTTATAGACCAATCGCACTTACCAGCATCTCGTGCTCATGGAGAGGGTTGTCCTGCGTAGACTTTCTACTTTTCTTGACCAAAACAACTTAATACCTCTCGATCAGTTTGGTTTTAGGAAAGGTCACTGCACTATGGATCAGGTCTTATATTTTAGCCAGAAGGTTAGGGATGCCCATAATCTCAGACCCACCAATCACACAGTTGCTGCCTTTCTTGATCTATCGAAAGCCTTCGACAGGGTTTGGAAATACAAACTCGTTTGCAAACTTTACAGCACATTTAAAATCAGAGGGAGAATTCTGTCTTGGCTTGCTGACTTCCTAATGGCCAGATATATTAGAGTTAAGTTCAAAAACACCGTATCGGGAAAATTTAGATTGAGCAAGGGTATACCCCAAGGATCTGTACTGAGTCCCACTTTGTTTTCCTTATTTATAGCCGGAATTAAGACTGATGCCAATTCTGATCACTGTATGGGATTATATGCTGATGATATAATAATCTGGAGCATCATTACAAGTTTAATTAGTGCTCAGAACAAAATTAACTCTTTTCTCCTTTGGCTGGAAAAGTTTACTGCAGAGCACAAAATCCTTTTTAATTCATCAAAGTCTGTATCAAGTATTTTTACCACCAACAGGCATCTTTACAACTATGAGCCTGATATTTATTTACTGGGTAGTCGACTGAAATTTGAAAAGCATCCAAAATATCTGGTATTCATCCTAGATCAGGAAATTCTTGGTCATGCTCATATAAACAATTTGGTTTGTAGAGGCAAACAGAGATTGAAAATTTTAAAATATATTTCTGGCAGAGACTGGGAAGCGGATGCTCGGACCCTTCGAAATACATATATTGCTCTCACTCGACATATCCTTGAATATGGTGTACAGGTCTATCAGGTTGCCTCTGTTAGCAAACTTGATAAACTAGAAAGGGTACAACTCTCTGCTGCCAGAGTCATAACTGGTCTCCGCAATAGCTGCCTGAGGGATATTGTTTTGTATGAAGCTGACTTTACAGCCTCTCAGATTACGAAGCAGATTCCTTTTGGCTAAATATTTTGCCAAGCTCATAAGTTATGGAGACCAGCATAGAACCTCTTGTTATGTCGCCTTAAGAGAAAAAGTACACTTAGCTATGCAGAAAGCGTGGGATGGTTACATAATGAAGTAGAGTATGTCTCTCTGGCCCGCTCTATGGATGTTGCTGCGTCGTTCTATGAACGGGTCTTTTTTAACACCGAATTATCCTCACACACTAACAACGGCACTCAACATCCAGAGTATCTTAGGCAGCTTGCTTTGGAGACCATTCATAAAGTCCCGTGTGACGCATTACAAATCTATACTGAGGGCAGCATGGGAGTAGGCGCTGTTTCGGGAAGTGGAATTTTCATCAAAAAGGGGAATGGTATTAGGATCTGCAAGAGAAATCCTGACTTCTGCTCAGTATATCTGGTGGAACTCTTAGTTATTGAGGAGGCTTTGAAGTTTTGCTATATTGAGAGTATCAAAATAAATATTTGGTTATTGAGGGATAGCCGATAGCCGTTCAGCATCTTTTTGAAGGGTGGAGGCATGGTGACAGGACGACAACGAGTATATAGCTTGAATGCTAATGTTAAGATATTTTTTCAATGGGTACCATCGCACGTGAATGTCTATGGGAATGATATTGCAGATGGTTTGGCCCGCGAGGGCCGCCATAAAGATTCTACACATGGTGGTTGCCTTACTTTTTCATAAATTGCAACTAGGGTCAAACAAGATATCAGTTCCTCTTGGAGGCAGGCCTCCGTGCATGAATGGTATGAAGGAAATCGTCCTGGTGCTGCTTTACTTGGGACAAGTAGTAGGTCAGATGAAACTACTCTTGCTAGACTACGAAGTGGACATACTCGAGCTCAACGGCATGTGGATGGTCTTAAAGCTTACCCTCCTTGTCCGAAATGCAATGTGAACAGAGCCACTCCTGCCCACATCTATGCTTGTATTAGATGCTATAAGAGCCAGCTATTCTCAAGTCCAACTACAGTTCTTGATTGCTTATAAACGCACTGGTTCATGGACTTGATCCAGAGGTTTCTGTCGGTCAAGTGGGATAAGAAACAACAACAACAACACACTTAAGCTTACGGCACACACACACATAGCTTTAAACATCGCCAGTACGCGTGAATAAAATCATTTTAAGAAATATTAAAGGGTTAGAAATTCATTGTGAATAAAAAATGAATTTATTTAAACTATTTTTTTCTGTAATCCAGAAACCATTAAAAAGTTTCAAAATAAATTATTACAATAATGATATCTCTATCATACATCCCTTTACATTCACCAATCAAAAGACATTTCTGGAATATATATATATTTATTATTTAACTTATAAACATTTAACTAAAATAAAAGATATCCTAAAAACGCTTACTTTCGAAAAATAACTACATTCGAAAAAAATAGTTTTAATACTTATTTTTAGTATATAATTTCCTTTTATTATAGAAAATTTACTTCACATAGATGATCCATCCATAGAGGATCCTTTCAAACGAAAGTTGAAGGATGAACGGAATGTCAAGATTATAATCATAATATACTCGAATAACTACAGAGATTAATAAAATCACATGCGAACCTACTTTAAACAGGAAAGCAATTTGAATGCTTACAGAGAACGAAAACATTTATTTTAAAAGGTTATTCTATTTTCCAAACGGAAAGTCAACACAAGAAAAATAACGTTGGAATAAAGGATTCCTTTTATTCATCCAAGTTCCATATGTTCACTGGAATTGAAACGCCGCATAAATCCTTGAGAAGAAAAAGAGGAAATGAAAATGCAAAGAAAAATTATTTATGTCTATCCGGTGAATGGTGGTCGAAAGAATGTTTTGGAAAACAGGACATCCGATTTGAGTTCACCAAACAGGTAGATATTCCTTTTTAAGCGCTCCTGTTTTCTGTTCTATGCAAATAAATTAACTGAACCCTGTTTTGTTTTAAAACAGCATAATATTTATTTACTTTGTAGTTTTCCATTTGATTTTGATAACTGTCATTTAAATATGAATAAAGTTTCAATAAAAAGTATAGAAATAAAGGAATATACCTAGGGAATTTTTCAATTTAAATATTTCCATATGGTTTTCAATTCTTAATTCAAAACCAATATTGTATTCGCTATACAAAACTAATTATCCTCAAAAGATTTTTTTGTATTATTTTGATACTAAAAACAATAAATAAGTGCACAAACAAGTGACAAATGATGTAATAAATATGTATTTTTTACAAGAAAACAGCTTTGATACTTTGAATATTAGAAACATGTCTTCGAAATCTACGCTTTTTAATTTAACTCTGATTTCAAATATTCAATTTTTTTATAGTAATTTTGGTTTGGAAAACTTAAGCAAAAATTTAGAGCAAATTTCAAGAATATAATATATATATATACATATATATATATATATATATGAGTGTGTGTGTGTAATAAAGATATTAGAGACTTTTTTTTCATTTTCAGCATATTTTATTACTTTTGCTATTATTAATCTCTACAAGCTGGTTGTAAAATTCACTCAATAACTCTTTATTCTAAACAGGATAACTGAATCGTTTGAATTTGTCCTTCCCGACGTTTTTGTCAAATGCATGCATTCCAAAATTGTTAATATAGTATGCTGTTACGTAAGATGTATTGCGGAGACTCGGCAGCCTTTTTTTTATTTTGTTACTGAGATATAAGGCCTTATGTCCAAAGTTTCTACATCTAAATTTAGCTGAAATAGTTTGTCCTTTAGTTTTCGATCCCCCAGGATGCTTAGTTTATTACTTCGTATATTTTGATGTACCAAAGTAAAAAAAAAATTGTTTTTCTCAAAGAATGAATCTCAAATGGATTACCCATCTCGGACCCGAGACAAAAATAAAAGCTTGATATTTTGTAAGAGGTATTTAAATAGTTGTTTAAATCAACTTTGTTGTAGAAAAAATGCAATATTTGTTTTAATTTATAGAAGCTGGGGAGGGGGGATGTATCACATGTGATACATCAGAAACAAAACACTACAATCAGAATTTTTTTCAGAATTAAGCAAGATTGAATTAATTTTAATTTAATCTTAGTCTTTAATCACACAATACATACAATTCATAAATTCAACATGAAAATTAAGTTCTATTAGCGTTTTAGATACATATTGGTAGCATTACTACAATAACATTATTTTTTATTTCGTGAAATGCCTTGAAACCATTTATAGTAGCTGTAAAGCATAGAAAAACCTTGTAGTAGGTACATTGTACAGTTGTTAAGACCGAGCATTTTTCTCATTCCTGAATCTACTGATGAGTCCTATCCCCCAACCATTTCAGGCATATGCCTAGCTTCTTTGTTACGAGCTGCATGATGTGGAGTGCAAGTTGTAACTCTGCGTTAAATGGGTAAAAATAGAAAGCAGACATCTCAACTAAAGATTTGAACTCAAGAAATATTTCCATCAATCTTCAAAGCCCCCCCCCCCCACACAAATGTAACTAAAAATTAAAACAAAATTGACTTAAAAAGCATGTTCTTAAGTGATTGGGTCCCATTGTATCACAAGTAATACAAACAAATTTCACAAGTCATTATGCTTTAACCCTCTTAGCGGTTTGAACGTCTTTTTCCGCACGTCTAGAGATGCTTCGAAAACGCACCACACGTCTTTTTCTCACTTCAAGAGAGTGCTTCAAAAGCGGGTAGGCCGTGTTTTTCTGAAATCCTTTCCCCTCTTTTATGGTTTAACACCATGAAAGATAATTAGGGAGGGTTGTAGCGACACAATGGTCACTGACAGGAAGTTTTACAGCTCTCGGAGAACCCTGCGTTTTGACCCTGAAGCAATCGTAAAAAAGTTGGGAAGAATTTCTTTAGACACCTTAGTGAACGAACTATAAGTTATAGTGTTTGTAATTTAGCTTCATTTGAGATATTATTGCGTTTGAATTAAATAAATTCTTTTTGCACTTTTAGCAATTTAACTTTTTTTTTTCAAGTTTTGAAAAATGTTCCAACGTATAAATAAAATATTATATAACTCACTTTTGATTTTATATTAATTTGAAGTTTTAATAAGTTGGGACTGTAATCTGCTATTTTATATAGTTGGACAAATAACTTTTTAAGTATATTCTCTTTGTTTGATTAACTCGTATTATTTTCTTCATCTTAAAATGATGAAACGGAAAAAGAAGTTTTTAAAACATATAAATCTCTATATAATATCTAGAACTATATTTAATTGCTTCATTTTTCTTCTCTTAACCAATGTTTTCAGTTTTTAAACCATGATTATTTCATTATAAGGTGTCAAAAAAGTTAATAAGAAACCGAACGCTTCAAAATTTAAAACCTTTTAAACTTTCCAACTACTAAAAATGAATAATTTTTAAACTTTTGCATCAAATTATTTGTAAAAAATTCTTACGCTTTCATAAAAATAATAATGAAAAAACTAATTCAGATCCATTATTTATTTATTTTTAATTTTAAAGCCAGATATTCAGGGCGCGTATTGTTACAATACACCAAATTATATTTGAATTAAAAAAAAAATGCTTGAGTTTCAGTTTACTTCAGAGAAAACATGAATGAGGGTTTTTTTATACCAATTCATATTTTTAACCTTGAATATTTGAATAAATAGCAATTAAAAATATTCGGATACATTTACAGTTGACATTTACGCATATAAATAAATATAAAGATAAATTTGAAAATTTTTTTTAAACATATTTGTTTATGCAAAATTTCTAAATATTTATTTTTTTAAAGCTAACTGAAGAACAAGTAATTAAAATCTGGATATCTATTATAATTAACCATTCAGAAAATATCCAGATTTTCATACAAAACTAGGAATTTTGTGTTAGAAATTGTATTTGAAATTTCAGAAAAAAATATTTATGTATCGTGCACATACTCAGTTAAAAATTATTTAAAATAAGTACTAACAATTCTTCGAATAAAATATTAAATTAAAATTTTAACATAAGAATCTTAAGCATTTTAATGCATTTCGTAAATTTCATACAATTCGGTTAAAACTGTATGTGAAGAGCAAAAATTATGCTGAAAAATTTGATGAATATACAATAAATTTTTAAGTAGAAGCACTACTGAGAAGCTAAAACACAGGAATGAAAAATTATGATCATATATCTACAAGAGTTTTTGAACTATCTATTTTAAAATTCAGAAAATCTCTGCGTTAAGTTATACTTAATATTAATTAAAAAGTCAACATAAATGTAATGTAATGTTTGAAGACGCATTCATATACTATTAAAAAAATTATAAAGGGCATTGTTGCGAATGTTAAGAATTTCATATAATTTTAAATTCAGATTTTAACAGATTGACGTAGAAGAAAAAAACGAACATATAACATACAGGATGCAGTCTGTAACACATAACCTTGATAAACAGAAGACGGCATTTTCACTTGCTAGAGCAGAGCTGGTTTAGGTAGGGGTGAGCTGGGCAAAAAGTGAGGGTCCAGCGGTTTTGACGGGTGCCGCACAAGAAATTGCAGTTTTCAGGAAAAATTATAATAATTACAAATACAAAAATAAGTCTTGCAGTTTTTTCATACATTTTTATTAACACGAATTGGGGAATTGATTTCCAATATACTTTGTTGTGTTTCACAATATTTAAGCCCTTCAGGGGGCTCACCTTCTTTAGGTGAGTACGGGTGTCACAATCCCGAGGTGCACTAGTGATCTTTTCCTTTTCCCACGGGGTTTACTGTCTTTGGCAAACACGGGCTTCACGAACCCGGGGTACCCTAGTGATCCTTCTCTATTTTCGACCCTCTTTCTTGTCATTCAATTCATTCTTTCTTTCTCTCTTCCCGTCTAGACCACAGATATTAAAACAAATGTTTGGCGCAGTATAGCCGAAATCGGCTCTTGCGCCAATAAACCCCAAAATCACTCACTCACAATATTTAAGGTAACAAACCATAGTTCTTCAGATATATTTGTTCTACTTTTCATAAGCCGTACTCCTATTAAAACTTGTGCTTCCGAAACACACCTTTTGTAATCTTAAGAAATTATATAAACTATAACGGTTAATTTTGTAAATTATTAAATGTTCCTATTTAGCCATTTCCGTCCAAACAGTTCAAATGAAAAAAATATTCGGATTCACCCATTCATTAGGAAATTGTATGATTCCAGCAGTAAGTTTTATTTTTTACCGAATAGGATTGCGTCACTTCGGGGATACCTCTAACAGAAACGTTTATATGCTATCGATTGCAAATTAAACATTTTCCCTTCAATTGTGTTTATTTCAGGAGGATCTTTGATTTATTTTATTCATGCAATACAAGATTTAAATCAATTACTTTTTTCTTGTCAAACGTATTTGCTTAATAATATATATATTTGCGTATTATAATAAAATTTGAACTACCCAAAATTAGATGTTTTTGTTCCTCTAAAAACTCTTAGTATTTTAGAAATGGTCTTACAATCCGTGTACGGTTTATATGTTTTAAAATGAAAAATATATTTTTATAACTGAATTTTTGTGCCTTGTTTATAAAAATAAAATATTGCTTTGGGCTATAGCTTATAAACGTACTTAAATAAGTGGAGGAACAGTATTTTCACATAATATGAATATTTTTGACTGGAGTAAGTCAGATATTTATATTTCAGTTCCTTTACAATTTGAATAAAAGTTGTAAGCAATTTTATGAAGAGGATATTGAGTATAAACTCCTTGGCTATTTAAAAGTAAAATGTTTTATTTTGATACCCCATAGCTCACATTCTAAAATAAGGCTCATTTACAATCATATGATCAGCTTTGGTGATATTTAAATTTTCAAAAATACTCTACATGTACGAAAACATTCTTTCAAAACCATACATCACATCTCATTCTCTGTCTTCTCCACAGCAGGCATTATTTTTTTATACTCAAAAAATTGAATACAGCATTTCCCCGAATGTTATTTTTTTTAAAAAAAAAATTAATATGAATACACTGCGGAATTGTCGGTTAGCTTCACTGAGCAAAATTGTTTTAAGTGTACTGTTTTGAAAGACAAAATTAATTGGGAGAAGTTTTTTTCTCATTAGAATTTGTAATTATTGAATTGTGTGAAAGTTGTATTTATCAGTGAATTTTCCGTTTAACACTAAAGAAACAGAAAAATAAAAAATTAAATTTTAATGGAAAATGGTTAGAAATACTTTTACCATTTTGAAGAAAAATATATTCCCATTAAAATAAAAATAAAAAATTTGACTAACTTTGCTTTTTGCTCCGTCACAAATGCCTATGTAAAGTAGGTATTTTTGCTTAGTACAAGTTG
Organism: Trichonephila clavata; assembly: GCA_019973975.1. Classification (NCBI taxonomy): domain Eukaryota; kingdom Metazoa; phylum Arthropoda; class Arachnida; order Araneae; family Nephilidae; genus Trichonephila; species Trichonephila clavata. The sequence continues at coordinate 29,933 of BMAO01033901.1, forward strand.
TTTGACTATGAAATAAAATTTAGGTTTTTCCCGAAAAATTAATTTAACATAAAAACATCATTTATAGGATTAAAATATATATAAGTTAAAAGTATTGAAATCCATCTTTATGTTACTTTAAATTTAAAATATAATTGAATAGAGGAAGATTGATTTCATTTCATAAACATAATCGTCGTATGTAACGATACTTCATTTATTCTCTTTTTGTTTAAAAAGAGAGAGAGATGGTCACTTTTACTCTTTTTTACATAGTTACTTTTTAAAAAACATTACGATGTATTTGTATTTTCTTAGTCTCATATTCCACAATAAATACAAGGTACTTTTTCCTGGCTCAAATCGTTAGTCCAAAATAGTTTATTTTTCTTAAATTAATTTTTTTAAATTTTGTTTTGTTTAAAATAAACAAGTATTTTTCAACTTTTGTAACAAGTTTCTTTCTTTCGAGTTTTTTTTTTTAACTCTTCACTTTTATTGTGACTTAACCGATCAAACAACCCCGTGGACCCGCTTTTTCCACCCAAAATTCGCACAAGGCAACGTCACAGCTGTGGACGAGTTTTCTCCCGGTTTTAAAGCAACAAAGAGGCCGAACTGAGTAATAAAAATTCCCCTGTAGACCTCCCGCTAACTTTAAAGGGGAAAGGAATTAAATGTGTTGCACTTTCGAAGGAATTTTTTAAAAAAGAAGTAAATGCTTTCGGAATGATTTTTCAGGACAAGGATGAACACTCAGAGAGTTAATATTTCACTAAAAATTCCTTTTTTTGCTGTTAACTAGTAAAGTGAACATATACAAAGAAAAAGCATATTTTAAAAATAGTTTAATATTTGTATATAAATAATAAAAAAATACTACGTGCACACATCTTGTTTTGATTCAGAGACGCTGCAAGAAATCGTTATCACTGTCAGGTATTGTCATGTGTTGACTAAAAAAGGAAATTATATGAGGTACTTCACTTTGGGTATCTCATGTGATACAACCGGTCCCAAATTTGTTTTTGCTGTTCAGCCTTCACAAAATTTATGAAACTCTTGTATCACATGTGGTACAAGGGGACCGAGGACTATCACTTTAAAAGCTTTTTTATACTACCTAGCTAATGTTCCTGTGAGAAAAAAAATAGAATTACGTGATCAATTTCATGAAGGAAAACAATAAAATATAAAACAGCATAAAAACTTTAAGAATCCAGAATGAAATATCGCCTAAGCACTTTCAACTCATGAAAAACTTATAACTTTTGGGATAAATTTATGAAAAATCAGATTTTTCCTTTTTCACTTTCCTACTTTTTTTTTTTAAAAAAAAGAAATTTCTGCACTTTGATGAGTAAAAATATGACAGTTTGTTAAACTATGAGCTTAATTATGGTTTAGAATCTTTACTAATGTTGTGACAGATCTATACGTGGCTCTACTAACTTCTTGGGGATTCTTTAAGGGAAATAATGAATTCAACCAACTTTCACCTAAAGTAAGAAAACGTGATTATGTAATTTAAGTTTATTATATAAATTTTGTATTCGCGGGTTTTTGGAATTAGTGAAGTGAGAATCTAAGATTATCAAAGGGTGAATTGAAGATTACCAAAGTGAGGATCGCTCGGGATGCTAGGTGATCAAGTATACCTTTAGTGCTCTAAGACTCATCTATAGGATTTTGAAGTAAAAGAGTTCAGGGGCTGTGATCCTTATTTAAATAGAAGTTAGAGAGTAAATTGTCAGTGCGCTTCCGAGTTAAAAACATTCTAGTATAAGTTATCGTAGAAATTAGTTGAATGTCTGTAAATATTATCCCCATGTTAACTGGTCTCACTTTCGCGCTCTAATTATTGATCAAAACTATCTTAATTAGATTATTATTGTGTCTCTGTTGAATATTGTTACAATAAAGTAATTTTAGTGAATCATGTCGTCTGATCTATTAGTTCCTGCCACATATCTAGCCGGGTCCGAGAATAGACAAGGGGGATTAGAGGGAAGTAGGAATAGTCCCCCATTACGATGTGTCTAGTAGTATTTGTATAATTATTTCTTCATGGATTTCTTTCATTCTGAGAAAATAAAGATTTACCGTTAAAGTTGATACTCGCGATTGCTGGTACATGGCCTTTTCGAGATTTAATCCATCCCTTAAATTTCTTCATTAAAACCATATTTTAAACTTTAAATTTTTTATTTACTTTTGAATGTTTAACAATTAATGAAAAACAAAATTTAATCACTCGACTGAATCTAAAGAAATATACCATTATTGTTCATCTTCTTTCTATTGAAATAAGAAAACTTGTAAATCAGTGGCTTCAAACTTTAGGACGCACCCCCGGGGGAGGGGATAATCCTACGTGGGTGGATTCGAGCGTATCGAAAAGTAAAAAATAAAAGATTATTTAAAAAATTTTAAATTTATTGAAAGGAAGTAAACTAAAATACTCCGTGACGTAATAAAAAATAAAATGCACATTTACACTAATTATTAATGTATTAGGTCTTCTTAATGTATTTGATAGTTAATTTATCAATACTAAATTAAGAACATGCTTAATAAGTACTAGAGTTGGAAATGGTAATAGTATACGAAAGAGTTTTGTTTTCAATGCAGAAAATTCATCATTTACCCTTGCTCAAAATCCAAAGATTAACTACTTTCTAAATTGCCTTTTGATTTCAATACTTGACGTGAAATCTATGAAGATTTTTTCTTCGGTCGTTGAGAGCCTTTCTGTATCATGCTAACTATGTACTTGGTATTCTTGATATCTTCTTTAATTAAAAATTATTTTGCACAAGGTATTCCAATTTAAATATTAGAAAGGGAAAGAAGCATGATACTCTCTTTTACTTAAATATAACTTATTTAAAATATTTACACTGGCACCGTAAATGCAACACCAAGAAAGACAAGAGATAACACAACAAAATTTATTTTGTATATAACATGTTGACCAAGTATCAAATGATTAAATTTATAAACTTCTGTGAAGAGTGGTTCCTGCCAGAATCAGTAGCCAGAGTAGCCGCCATTGTTGGAGATCACCTCTGCCACACGCCTCAGCATTGATTCAAAGAGACTTTGGGTGAGTTCTTGGGGAACAGCCGAACAAGCAGCTTCCCCACGTAGCCAAAGTTGATCTGATGTGGCAGCTGGGGGTGTAATCCGGGTCAATCGTTAAGCAACCATGGACCACATGTTTCTATCGGCGAAAGATCCGGAGAGAGAGCCGGCCAGAGAAGCAATTCAATCTGGTGATTGGCGAAGAACATTTGGACAATGCGTGACACGTGTGGTCGTGCATTATCCTGTTGAAATATGGCTGTAGCGAAGCTCTGAAGGTAAAGAAGGACAACTGGCTCAAACACCTCGGAGATGTAGCGCTGGCTGTTTAAAGTACCGGCAATGAGTACTAGAGAAGTGCGAGAGTGATTTTCAATTCCGCCCCATACCATAACACCCGGTGCAGGACCAATGTGGCGGTGCAGGACCAGTTCAGCATCCACTCTCCACGTTGTCTCCAGACTCGAATCCGACCATCGTGGTGTTGCAGACAGATGCGTTACTCGTCAGTAAAGACAACTTCATTCCATTCTGCCGCTTACATCCTTCTTTCATAGCACCATTGGCGGCGGAGACTTCTGTGGTTCTGCGTCAAGGGTATACCAAGCAATGAACGTCTTGCGGACAGACCACTCTGCTGTAAACTGTGTCGAAGGGTACGCGCAGACACTGAATGATGCGTTACAGACTCCATGTGCTGTGCTATGGTTCGTGGTGCGACTGAGCGATCCGTCACTGCCATGCATGCAATTTGCCTGTCCTCGCGTGAAGTGGTGCACTGAGGTGGATGTGATCCACCACGTCGGTCTGACGTAACCTCCTGCATCCAACGGTCACTTATCCGCATTAGAAATATTTGGTTTCGTCCAACACGAGTACCGATTTCCCTGAAAGATAATCCACAATCTCGGTAGGCCACTATCCTTCCTCTGTCGAACTCGGATACTTGATCAAAAGCTGATTGCTGTTTTCTACGAGACATAACTGATCGTTTTTTGAAAAAAAAAACACACAAGAAAAACACAATTGCCGTACTCTAAATCGTCGAAATCTCCAAGCCTTAAATAGCGCTTTGATGTGGCGCCACAGGCATGTGATATGTGTGTCTGCGCTGAAATTCTAATCATTTGCATATCTCACCTCCGCTAATGCATGTTGTAAATTCCATGTTATTTGCGTGCTTCCTTCAGGGTGTTGCATTTACCGTGGCCAGCAATGTATTACTTAAAAGAAACATATACAAATTTAATATTTATCTTGATAATTTGTACGATTTATAGTTAAGGTAGTTTTGTTGATTTATTGTCAACGTACATTATTATTACATGCAATACATTGTTATTGTGTAAGCGGGGGGCGCATTGAAAATCATGATTGTTAATTGGTTTGCCCATATTGAAAGTTTGAGAAGCACTGCTGTAAATGTTTATCTTATTGAAAAAGAGTAAAAATTGAGAAAGAAACAATAGGTGGATATAATAATTTCATTCCAAGATTAGAGTTTAAGAGTTTCAGAAAGAAAAAAATTAAGACCGGAGGTGTAAAACCGAAAGAGTCGCTTAACACGATTCTTATATGAAGATTAAATGAATATTTTTAAGGCATGATTTTTTCCTTTTTGTGTAAACACTTCATAGTAAACTTTCCATTAATCATTCGATTATTTTCTCTAAATTTTTCGGAGTGATAATGCCATTATCAGAGGCCTCCAATTACATTCTATAAGGAAGCGAAACCTAGGACCAGAGTCTAGTAGGGAAAAAAAGTTTATTAATTTTTTTCGTGGTTTTTGCAAGCTTTGGCTCTTTCGTATGATATCTAGTTTGCATGATGACAAGAGTGATTAATCATTGAACCACTTACTTTGATTGGTTTTTCGGTATATCAGTCTTTTCAATATCAGCTACCCACATCTCTTTAACTTTGCATGGGATTTTTTTTCATGCTTTAGGGAATGTGGGAGAAAGGGTATTGCTGTACATTTACAATCTTTTTTTCTTGCCAAGCTTTTACGATATTGGCGGAATTTCAGATGCATAAGCAAATTATTTTTAAAAGTGTTTTTTTTTCTTAGACATTAACTTTTTTTTCTCCAGTTTTTGTGAAAAAGGAAGAGATATAAAAAAGTTTAAACAGTTTTTATAATCCATGAAATGTATATGCTTTTAAATTTTTATTCATTAAAAAGAGGTATTTTAACTTAATTGAAGATTACTCTGAAAATGCAAGAGACTGGATTCGTAGATGAGAAGAATGTGTTAGATCAGTTCTTAGTATTTTATTATTTATCTAATGTGCCTCATTTTGTAAAATTTCTGAAGATTGTTTTATTTGACAGAAAATTGTAGTAAAAAGCCAGAGATAATGCTTTGAAGCAACTTTTAGATTTCTTCTTTGCTTAAAATATTAAAATCGAAGCTGGAAAGATGTTCTTATTAACAGCATTCTAAATACTTGAAGCATCTCAAATTACTTAAATATTTAACTGTAAATTCCTTAAAAAACAATCTACTGACTGAAACAATGACAAAGAAAAGACTGAGAATCGTTTCACTTAATCACAAATAAAATTATTTTTTATGTGAGAAATTTTAATAGTCAGTTTGTATTTTTATTTTCAATTTTAATGTATCATTTATACAAATAAAACGCTTAAAAACCATTTTCTGCGAATCAGAATGAAAATTTAATTTTTAATTAAAAACCTCGAAAATATGAAACATTTTTTTTTTTGTGATTATAGAATTTTGGCTAACTTTTTGCAATCAAAATATAGTCGAACCCTGATTTAATGAATTCGTCTGTACCGAACTATTTGTTCGTTGGTTTGGGATTATTTATTTTATATGGAGGTCCAATCAAAATACAAACTTTTTCACTTCTTTTTGGAAATTCTGTAATAAGCAACAAAATAAAAAATATCCACAGTTATAAACTACATATTTTTTATTCAGCAGCTAAAAATTATATCAGTGAACTATTACGCTCCAGTTAATTAGAAATTTTAAAATGCTGACTGATTGAAGTTTGATAATATTTTTGATACCTGACTCGAAATAGTTCTGATGTTGTTGTTACTTATGCCACCTGATCGCGATACTAGCATCAGATTAAGGCCCACGAAATTCATTGCGGCTAAAGGCTAGATTTTTACGCCTGTCGTTAGCCTTAACTTTGAGCACCATGCATGTGACAGTATGCTTTTGCTCGGTCCCTTCCTAACATTGAGGCGGAATACCTGGGGAGTGGTCAGGAGCTCTCACCTCTCTTCCTCTTCCAGAAAACTCATGAGATTAATAGATGGCTATTTAGAGTACCCCCAATTTGGGCATCAGAATTGATATTTATTAAATCCGCCAAATCAATAATTCCTCAACTTCAGTTGCAGAGTCAGTCCGTCATCAAATATATGACAATTGTTAAAATTTTCAAATATACACTACTTTATATAGTGGGGTGGAATAATAAAGGAATTTCCTGTCCTGTTCGATATTCATACGATAGTTTACATTGATGACTCATCTGCACCTGTAAAGTCAAATTATGGCCAACACCTTTTCCTGTCGAAATTTTCTGCTTACGAGGAAAATCATTTTATTCCAAACAAAAAGGGTATGTCATTTGAAAAAAATGCAATTTTTTCTAATACAAATCTAATAAGAAAATTTTCAGCTGTTAAAATAACTTGTTAATTTGGAGTTTAATATTCATTAAATATAAGTTAAAGCATTTTTTTAATCAAGGAAAGAGAAAAATTCGAGGAATAAAGAATTCTTAAATCGGAGTCCAACTGTATGTTCTTGCTTTGATGTTTTTTTATGATTTATACCAATTTAAATTTAACGTAGTGTTATTTTAAGTTTAAAGTACTAGTATTTATCTCTTATAATAAAATCCTTTTTCTATGATACAGATAATGTGTTTTGAGATAAATAATGATTCAATGCTTAATCCAGTCCTATGTTTTACAAATTTAGTATTAGATACCAAGCATGAAGTTCTGACAGTTTTTGAAGAATATAACAATTTCAAGAAAACTGAAAAATAAAATTTTTGCACAGATATTTTTAAAAAAAATTATTCGCTGTTTTCTTTCTAGTGGTAGTAGGTATTTGGGTTCACTCATATCTATTGAGCAACTGGAATTTTTGGACACACTAGGGTATTATAACAGTAGCTCTTTCAAATTTACATTTTTTAAAAATTTCTTTAAGCACACAAATCGATAAAAAATACTTTAATTAAAACATGAAATGACCATGTGGGCCGCGTGTTGGCTAGGCCTGTACTATAACATCATGAATTTATCAGAGAACTTGCCATTGCCTTTTTTTAAATGTGTTTTAAAAGTGTCTGCCTAAGTTAAATTCTTTCATTTCGGCATAAAAAAAAGAAATCATTATGGAAATACGAGAAATGCAAAAAGGATGCAACAAACTTAATCAGTACTTTAAGAGATGTTTTCATAATTAGAAGCAACAATTTTTTAAATCTGAATAAGAGTTTTCAGTCAGCTAGGTTTTTTTTAAAAAAAAATATGGTCTGCTTTATGACTTTTCATTTATTTTGATTACAATTTTTCTCAAAATTTTTTTCTTTGTTTTCCAAAAATTCCTAACGAAAAAATCTTATTTTAAAGTTAAAATACTTTTTAATTATAAATATTTATTGAATCAAAAAAATCACATTGTTGTTTTTTATTATTCTGATAATCTATTTAAAAGCTTAATAACCAAAAATGCATTTAAGCTTTTTTTTATTGCATTGTTAATAAAGTTTTTTCTGTGTTAATAATGAAAATAAAAAAAAAAAAACTTTCATGTCAAATTTTTAAAGTTTTTATAAATTATTTGTAATAAGTAAATAAGAATTTCATAAATACGTCATTTAAAATTTTTTTCACATGAGAAACATTTAGCAAAAAATTAACATGAAAAAATAAAACAAAATTTTAAAAAATTAAAAAATAGAATCTTAAAATTTTAAGAGCATGTGTATGCAATTATTATAAGTTAAAAATAATAAACACTGAGTTTGTTGAAAAGTGGATAAATAAATTGACTTAGCTTTTTGTGGTCCGCATCCATAAAAATTTAGAAAAAGATTCCATTTTAATAGATATTGATTTAAATATGAAGCTACTTTCTACTCACTCTCAATTTTTTTCCCTCACAGAAGCCGAGAAATTAATTCAAGCAACTTTCATCAGATTAAGGACTGTTGGAAAAATGTGACATTTCAAGTACACAAAATGCAACACCAAGAAAGACCAGAGATATCACAGGGAAATTTATTTGTCAGATAATATGTTGTACAGAGATCAAACGATTAAAATTACAGCCTCTTGTAACGTGTGAACAATGACAAAATCAGCAGTTAGTATAGACCCAATTGTTGGCTATAATCGTTGCCACACGCCTTGGCATAGAATCCAAGAGTCTTTGCATGTATCCTAGCGTACAGAAGTCCATGCGGCTTCCAGATATTGCTAAAGTTTGTCGTGACACATAACCTCCAGTTGATTATCATCTCCCCGTCTAGTGTTACTCGTTTCTGGACGTGTAGCCGGGTTAATGAATTCAAAAGACATCTTTACAAATCACTATATTTATTGATACCTCTTAATCAAGGAAGGTTGTGTATACACTATTCAAATTTAAGAGCAATAAAACACAGTGGAGAAGGAGAAGGGGTCACACTAATTGCGGAACTACGAAATCTGAACTGAATCCACGAAAGATCAGCGCGTACAATTACAGCTAACACATGTACACGTATTTACAATTTCTAATTCACTAACCTGATTCTTAAATTTCGGCAGGTCCGTCTTGTTGAATACTTGGAATCCGGATGGATCGGATAAACGTTAATATTCACTCTTGGATTTACGAATTCAATCTTCAGCTCTTCAGCTTTGCTTGTAGCTTTACTACACACTAAATTTGTCAACGACTGCGAGTTGATTTTCCGATGCTTCGATTCACTTTACTTTAAAAATCTACTTCTTCACTTTACAACTCTTTCTCATTTCATTTCATTCTCCCTCGTTAACTCGTGAAACCCGAACTTATATAAAATATTTCATTTGCATAAATCACGCTTTGGCTCCCGGTGGAGATTGGTTGATATAAATAAATTTTGAAAGAAATATTTAGAGGATTAGTGAAGACCGTACAGATCCGTCACAAGTTGATCAGATATAGTAGCGGATAATGTATCCCTGGCTAGTCGTTGTGCAAGAACGAACCAGACGTTTTTCAGTAGGCGATAGATCGGGAGAACAAGAGAGCCAAGGCATCAATTCATTTTGATAGACAACTAACTCTTGAACATTGCGTGCCACGTGTGGTCGTGCATTATCCTGTTGGGATATTGCTGATGACAAGAGCTGAATGTATACAAGGACCACGGGCTCCATCATCTCAGAGATGTAGCGCTGGATTTTCAGTGTACTGGCAATACGTACTAGAGGGGTGCGACAGTGAAATTCAATACCACCACAAACCATGATACCGGGTACAGGACCAGTTTTCCAATGCATAAGGAAACAGTTCAGCAGCCTTTCACCGTGGTGTCTCGAAACAGGAATCTGACCACCGTGATGTTGCAGGCAGAAGTGGCATTCGTCAGCTAACACAATGTCGTTCAATTTCATTAACCATGTCTACCGTTCATTGCACCATTGGCTGCAGAAGCACCTGTGGTTTCCAATGAAGGGTAAACGAAACAGTGTACACCTTGCGGACATTCCACTTTGTGGTAAATGGCGTGAAATGATACGAGCTGACACCGAATGATGCGCAACAGACTGAATCTGCCTCTCACCCCTCTTCACCTCCCACCAACCTCACTAGAGGATTTATGATTCTGCCGTTATTTAAAGCACCTCCATGCCGCAAAGGCACTATTCATTTGCAAAAATTTTTGCCCACTCAGGGATTTAAACTGAGGTTTTACGGCATAGCAGGGAACGTCACTAACCACTCTACCGAATGGGTATCAATTTGGTTCTGGTACTCCCGGTAAAATTAATTCCCCACAATATTTAGTATTCAACGAGAGCTGGAATTGAATTAATTCATGCGTAAAAAAATTTGTTAATAGGTGCCACCAATGAAATGGTTCTCATACTTGGGGACTTAATGAGCCTGCAAAGGCTATACTGCCAGAATGCAGTCCATTTGAAAAAAAAACAGTCAACTCTAAAACATTATTTGACTACTATAATTCAGGTACATAAATAATAGTTAGGTGTATCTTTTCTCCAAAGCCAAATTAGGGAATGGATAAATACCGTACGTTAAAAATTAAAGAAAAAAAATAACGGATTTTAATTTCGATTTTCTAAGTATTTCTTAATTATTTTAATTTTAAGTTATTAGCTGTAAAGAAAACTTCTCTTATTATCTTATAGCACATCATGTGTTGTGTTAACTAACGATTACTCGATAACATAAATTTATTTACTACAGATGAAATTGGAACATATGTCTGCTGGATTAGAACCCGCGACGCTCGAATCCAAATCCCAGTACCATGACCACTAGACAGAAGTGATCACCTCAGTCTAGAGGCTGTTACAGGCTAGTTTAGATACATCCACAGTACTTATCCTCCAGTGAGTCGATGGTAGGCGAATGAACAAGATATTTGTTGTCATGGCTAGCGTGCGAGGTGTTATTGTTGCGTCAAGTGATTCTAACGACTTTGCTACGTCAAGTGAGTCTGACGACTTTGGTTGTTGTGTCAAGTGAGTCTGACGACTTTATTTGTAGCTCGAGTGGATCTGACGACATTGCTTGCTGCGTGATCTTTTCTGTCTAATGATTATGTTACTGGGATTCGGATTCGAGCGTCACGGGTTCTAATCCAGCACATTGGGTGACCCAGACGTGATCCGAAGCCCAGTAAAATGACCACTAGACAGAAGTGATCACCCTTGTCCGGAGGCTATTACTGGTTTATTTAGATCCCGCTATAATATGGTAAAATATTTATAAAAGTTTAAGTTTAACACAGCTAATAGAATTTCACTCCTTCCTGGATGCTGAAATAGTCTGGCTAGCGGAGATGTTTACATTTTATACTTCACTCGAAGGCGGATCAAGTCAAAGTGCCGCCTTCTCCTGCGACCCCTTATTCCACTTCGCATTTCTTCTTTTTTTTCCCTTCACTTTTTCTTTCAGTGCTCTGTTGGATCATCTACTAGTGCCTTTTGTGACGGCAGCACTGCACAATCACCACAATCCTAACGTTTTTCTTAAGATCTTCATCGAACTCTAAAATAAAGAATTTCTTCTTGTTTCAACGAAATATTAAATCGATAAGGCACCATGAATTCTGTTTTTTCGAAGTACAATTATTTCTAGTTATTCCCTATACAACTTATAAAACTGGGAATGTGTGTCTATCGATATATCATTTAAAGCAGTGTTATTCACACTATATTCCACGGAACCCATGGGGGTTCCACGAGTTAAAATTAAAATAAAATGACAAGATAATTAAAAAATGCTGGAGCAATATGAATTTACATTTTCTATGGACTGGATTAAAAATCCATTTCAATATTTCAATATAAAAATCAAGATTTATCACTGATAGAGCAAGATCTAGTGACTGAAATATAAACAGATTTTGTGTTAAAATGCAGATATTAGAGAGATGATCTTGATTTTTGACTAAATATTTACTCAGGATATCCTGAGATTTCCTCAAATGCCGTTGAAGTCAAAAAACTATTCATAACTTTCAACATATGGTGGAACTGAGGAAAAAGGTATTAATGAATTGGAGGCTAAACAAGGATTATGTTTTACAAATACCGACAGTAAAATCTGACCTTAACTTTATCCATAAAAAAGAAAGCTAATCACAGTAAATAAAACAGAAAAATATATTTTTTATAAATAAACTTATATATATCATTTTTTTTGTTAAATTTTATTACTTTTATTACTATACAACCTCTGACAATAAAGTTCGATGAGTAAAGTCAGAACGCCCATCTGGCAACACTGGCGAAACAAAACGCTGCACATGTATAGTGGAAGGTGTTGACCATCTGCCCCCACCGTTGTTCAGTTAGGCGTCGTTTTTGTCCCATGTAAGATTTTATTTACAAAGTACTTGTTTACTGCATTGGTTCCTAATTGAGAATAGGAAAATGAACGAACAAAGAATCAATTTAAAGTTTTGTTTCAAGCTTGGCAAGACACCGAAATAAACTTATACGATGCTTTTACGTATTTATGAAGATAAAACACTGTCCATTAAATGTGTGTACGAGTGGTTTGCCAGTTTTTAGAAGGCCGGGACACTGTTTCTGACAACCCCCATAACGGAAGACCCGATGTCTTCCGTCAGAGACGAAAACATTGAGAAAGTGAATGTTACCTTTTCTTCGATAGTTAAGGCATTATCCACAAAGAATTTATACTTCAGGGAACTACGATGAATGCTGCAAGGTAAATTGAAGCTTCGACCTGTTTCATGAAACGTCAACGCTGAGTACACCAATACTTACAACAAAATTAATGGTTTTTTGTTCACGACAATGCTCGCCGTAATAAAGCCAATGTCATCAAAAAGTTCCTACCAAAAAGGGGGTGGAGCAAATTGAACATCCTCCATACTTGCGAGATCTCAATCCCTCAGACTTCTTCCTATCCCCACGACTCAAATTCGCTTTGAAAGGAAACAGATTTGACGATATTTCTGATATCCATCGAAACGTGACGAGGGTTTTGAACTCCATCTCAAAAGAAAACTTCTTGCAAAGTTTCCAGGACATGTATAGTAGATCTCAGCGGTGTATAGTTAAGGGAGGTGACTATTTCGAAGAACAGTAAAGTAATTTTTGTTAATATTTCATCTAAGGTAATATTACAGGGCTGTTCCCTGAACTTTATTGTCAGAGGTTGTATAATAAAATAATTATTTTCGTAAAAACCGTTTCTATATGTACTACCTACTGGATTGTGAATATTTTGTTGTTATTATCCCGAGTCCCACGAAATAATTTTGTATTCGTTAGTACAATACTTTTTCATAATAGTTTTTTCACGTTAAAAAAATACATCGCTTTCTATAGGGGTTAAAATACCTATAATGAAGGGAGAGCACAACTTATTGATATACCAACAGATTTGACAACATCTCAATTTAAGCAATAACTGCTCTTCCTTTTTTTAAGATGCAAATTCATGCACAATAAACAGGATTTCTCCAATAACTGTAAAATTTTAGTGTCATTCAGAACAATGTATTTTATTGAAAAGTATTTTCCAACGTATGTGGCATGCAAACAAAGTATAAATTTAAATTAAATACAGAATAGGAAATGCGACTGTGATAATTTCAAAGAATAGATAATTTCAAAAGAACTAGAATTCGACAATGTGTAAAAAATGCTTGCACATATCACACTTATTAATTGTAATGCATGTGTATGTAATACCTGTAGACAGTTTAATGTTATTAATGAAAAAATGATAATAATATTATATAAAAAATTTGATGATAATTATTGTACTGTATTTTTATTTTTAAATAAAATACCTTTAACAGGTTGATCTATTTAAAATATTTTAACACCCTTTTATAAGCTTCACTTGTATGTAACGGAATCTTTGAACTCAATTTTTACCCACTTTAAAAGGTCAAATTAATTCGAAAGTTTGCTCACTTGTCCAGGACCGATGACAATACAATAATTTAATAATTGTGCTCCATTGTCCTGATCAGGATCTTCAGGATTAACGATTTCCCCTTTTTAGATCCCATCCCTCATCTAGCGACTAATTTCAGATCCCATTTCCAAATTTAGTGACTAATTCCATATTCGGCGACTAAAAGGTTAAGTTTCAAAATTAGTTCAATTAACAATAAAAGGTGTTTTTAGTTGTTTTAATCTATAATTTATTTTAAAATATATTCTTCAAGAGTGTGTGTGGAGTGAGAAGTTTTCCAAAATACTTTACAATTCTAAAGGTTCTGTGAGTCAAAAAAATTTGAAGACCTCTGATTTAAAGTAATATCTTTTTATCAACATTTTAACGTAATAAACAGTACAATTTTATTTTGATTTTATCCTTCGTAAGTAGGAGTTTAATCTTTACAATGATTGATGGCAATTTAATGTTCACATACGCTTGAGTGTTAAAATCAATCTTCATTTTGTAAAATATATTTATGTCTGTTTAAAAAGATGCATGAAATAGGCGTTACCTCATTATTTAAGATAAATGGAATTTTTATATGAGTTGACGGATGGAATTGCATGATATAGCGATTTTAAAAGATTCCAACTCATAAAATGAACGTGTATTAGGCAGACACAGATAATGTATATATCAATGTGAACATGGAATATATTTCACTCGTCATTTTAATATAACTGTAAATTATTAAAATATTTATAAATGTGACATTTTAATAAAAACGCACAAAGAAGAAATTTAAATTATGTTTATAAATGTGCTATGTTTCTCTAAATTCATAACTTAACCAGAACATTTTTCTAAATTTCTCAAATTCAATACTGAATGTGATTTTAAATACATTAAATAAAAAAATACTACGCAATACGTTTAAGTTTAATGCAATATTCGCCATTTGATTTATTCGTTTTTTCAAAGTGCTTAATCGCTACAAAATTCCTAGCTATTTATTTTATATAGGGTGTCCCAAAATAGCTCCCAAACTCTGCACCGCTGGATTGGGAGTACACAAAAAATACTTATAGAACTGCACGTGTTCAATACATAGTTTGTGAGAAAATACGTCTAAAAATATGAGAAATATAGCGTGTGATGCATGATGGTTAATGATGGCGCTCTGGCACATTTCTGTGCTTCTGTTGTAATTGAATGGATATGGCATACCCGGGTCTCTAGATCAGACTTGGGGTTTCGGTTCTATGACTGCAATGATCACCAGATCTCACACTGTTGGATTTTTTTTATTATAGGGCAGTATTTCTCAAACCGTGAAGCACAGGTGGGTGTGATAATTCTAAGAGAGGGGCGCGAGCATAGTGAAAAGTCGAAAACAAAATATAATTTTAAATAATTATTAATTTACTAAAAGTAAACAAACAAAATACATTCTGACATAATAAAATATCAAATAAAAAATTGCACCAAAATAAAACACTTATACATCAGTACTAAACGATGTAAACTTATTTACAACAATACTTAGTTAAGAAGAAGTTTAATAATTACCAGTGACCCCATGAGTTTGTCATATATAAAATAATATGCACAAATGAGAAGTTATGTTAATTTGTACAGTTTTAATTAATTCCTTAAATGTCGATTACAAATTACGTGATACTTTCCCCAATGCCACCGTTAAACACGTAGGCGAACGTATGTCGTGCATTGAGGGGGGGGGGGTTGTAGAAAAGGAGTAAATAAGCAAATGCTCTGAAATGAATAAATCCTTCACAAGCACTGTCAAAAAAGGTCGTTTTTTTTTTTTTTCATTCCAAAGCCTTTGGAATAATTTTTTTGATCACCGTTCACAGAAAAAATTGTACTGCTGAAAGACGCATATGCACGTCTGGAGTAATTAACGCACTGGCTGAGTGAGACGTTTATTTACTTCAACGGCCCTAAAGAGGTAAATTTCGTATTGTAGGTTTAGCGTCAAAGCATAGTATTATTGAATTTAATACATTGTTATTGTATAGAGGGGGGCGAGGAAGAACACATGATTGAATATTGGGTCGCAAGTGTTGAAAAATTGAGAAGCCCTGCTATAGGGAAATCTCAAGGATCGGGTGCTCCAAGATATATTGGAAAACTTAAACGGGCTCATTTGCTCGTCTGCATGCTGCTTTAACTTCGGTGGACATCGCGCTGCAGTGAAGTATGCAGTCATATCTTCCACAGTGCTCTCAAACATACCTCGATACGAACACTTTAGACACCTGCGTTTTAAAATACTTTCAAATACCTCTGTTCATGTGTCCGGTATGTTGTTTTTTCTCGCACTTGCAGTGAGGTCATACTTTCTTGCATGCATTTTTCAGGTAAGCTATGGATCGTATATGTATAGCTCTGCAGGCATTGTTTATGTAATGCTAAAAAGAAATCTAGATGGGCCTTTTTTGGGCGCTTTTTATTTTCCGGACACCCTGTATAAAGCAATATTAAAAAACGCAATTACTTTCAGTCAAATCATAAATTAACATAAATCACGTCAATGTATTTCTTGTTTGCATATTTTAAAATACCTGCATTTCTTACCACATGGCTGTCTAAAACGTGATTAATAAGAAATAAATTAACGAAATTAAAAATCGTGTTTTTTATCTCTATTCTATAAAACAGGTTTAAATTACAACGTTGTTCCAATTACGAAAGAATCTCAAGCTGTTTAAATTTTTTAATAAGTAGTATTTATAAATGGTGTTTACTAACCGGAATTTATTTAAAAAAATATTCTTTAAATATGTACCCAAATCTTTTGAAATGGGCATTTCAGTAAATGCTGTTCAACTTAAAAAGCTGAAGTGCACATACTATTTAATTGGCTTAGTAGTTTTAATTAAGGATGAAGAAACTTTAAAAAATATTCTTTATTTTTCCCGGCAACTGGTTCAGAGACTAATTTATATAAAAATAATTCTAAAAAGTTTTTTAGTTTTAATTATAATGGTCATGCTATGTTTTTTAATATTCGTATTTTCTCTTTACTTTCTTTAAAAGCATAGAAATAAATACTTTCAACTGAATATTTATGTTTTGCATTTTTACTTTACATTTTTTTAAAAAAAATTGTTATTTTTCTTAAAAATTCTATTTAAAAAAAAAAAAGACTCAAATGGTTTTTGTGTTAGAAGAAAAACTGCTTTGCAAATAGAAAAGAAAAAACTGCTTTGCAAGTTGAGATTGGAGCAAATATTTAAAAAAATGCGTATTATTTTGAGTATTTTTATCTTATAAAATTTTTTACACATGAATGCAGTTTATTTTGGTCCTTTTTTCTCAATTTTTTTCTTTTTTTTTTTAACTTTATTCCTTAAAAGAATTTAAAAGTCTTTTTTGATTCATTTCTTGCGTTATTTTCAAATGTGAATTCTATGGTTCAGCTTATAAGAATTATCAAAATGTATGGCACAATGGATTATGTTGTTTACTTTAATTTATGTAAAATGCATTTTACATATACAACCTCTAGCAATAAAGTTCAGTGAATGAAATCAGAACGGGGCCGATCTGGCAACACTGGCGAAACAAAACGCTGCACATGCGTGTGCACATGGTGTTGACCATCTGTCCTTACCGTTGTTCATTTGAGTCATGTGTTCCATGTAAAACTTGTTTTACAACTTGCTTGTTCAGTGCATTGGTTCTTAACTGAGAACAGGAAAATGAAGGAACAAAAGAAAAATTTAAAATTTTGTTTTAAGCTTAGCAGGACACGGAAAGAAACATATTCGATGCTAGTATGTGTTCATGCAGATCATGTACTGTCCAAGAAATGTGTGTACAAGTAGTTCGGCCGTTTTCGAGAAGGCTGGGTAAGAGAGTTTCAGACAAAACATGTAGCGGAAGTCCTGCAACCTCTGTCAGTGACGAAGACATTAAGAAATAATGGATATTGATCACGAACGATGGTCGATTAACTGTGCGCATAATAGTTAAGGAATTGCAAATTAACCAGAACTCCATGGGATAAATCGGCACCCAGTGTTTAGGGGTGAGAAAAACGTGGGGAATACGTAGGGTACAACCCAGTACGTACAACAAAGTTTTTTGTTGTTGTTGTTGTTCACGGCAATTCTCACCTTCACACATCCAATGTCGTCAAACAGTTCCTGGCAAAAAAGGGATGGTGCATCCTGCTGTCTTTTTCGTATTCTCACGACTCAAACTCGCTTTGAAGGGAAAGATATTTGACGATGATCTTGACATCCAACGAAACGTGACGAGGCTTTTGAATGTCATCTCAAAAGAAGACTTCTTGCAAAGTTTCCAGGACATGTATAGCAGATCTCAGACTTGCATGGATATTGTAAATGACTAATTCGATGGACAGTAAGTTAACTATCGTTAACATTTCAACCTACGTTAATGTTATAAGATTCATCACCGAACTTTGTCAGAGGTTGCATAAATATATCCTATATTTTGATGTCAACTAGTGCTTCTCAAACTTTCAACACCTTTGTGACCCAGTTTTGAATCAAAATTTCCATTACGACCTTCCCACTTCCTCTCCAACCAATAACTACGTATTGAATTCAATTATTTATTCTGTTGTAAAGTTGCAATACAACATTAATTATAAACCTTACAATTTATCAAGATAAGTACTAAATTATGTATATGTTTTTGTATTTGAGAAACCCAAGGGTATCACTAGCCATTATTAAACTTGTTCTTAACTTAGTATTGATAAATTAACTACCAAATACATAGAGCAGTACTGATACATTTAGAAGTACACTGGTGTCCAAAGTTAAGCATAATTGATAATTATGTGAATAAAGAAGCAACTGTAAATCAGAATGGTGGTAAACGTGATATGCGAGTGTAAAATGGCTATAAAATAAAGAAGCAAATCAAAAGAATGGTAATAATTAATTTTATTATCCAAAGTAGCAGTTTGAAAGAAAATTGAGCAGAGCAAAGATTCACACTTTAAAGAAAAAATGAAAGAAAACATTAAATAAAATACAGATAATGCAGTTTAATAAGGTGTGTGTCCACCTCTGACAGCTAGGCACGCTGCACAGCAATTTACTATACTTGCTATGAGATGATGAATGAGTTGTGGGCTCAATCGGTTCCAAGCTTCTTGGAGAGCTCTCTTCAGTTCTGTAACGGAGCTTAGTGGGTGCGAAAGGGCTGCAAATTGTCTTCGAGCATATCCCATACATGCTCGATACGATTTAAATCAGGGGAGTTCGCAGGCAGTCGCAGGAGTTCGTCCTTTCAAGGAAGTCATCAATCAGCACCGCTCGGTGACATGGCGCATTGTCATCCATGAATATGAAGTCAGGACCGACAGCACGTCTAAACAAGCGAACATATGGCTCAAGAACTTCGTCTCTGTATCAATGACAGTCACAGACCCCGTGTCACAGAAATGGAGGTCTGTGCGGCCGTCCATCATGATGCCTGCTCATACCATTACTCCCCTTGATGGAAAAGGATGTCTTTCCGTTATGTTTCTTGGTTCAAAACATGTTCCACATTCTCTCTATATAGTTACCCGCCGAGAATCACTACTCAGACTAAACTGGGACTCGTCACTGAACATCACATTGGCCCACTCTCCTACGCTCCAATGTTGATGTTTTAAACTCCAGTTGAAACGAGCGCGTTTATGCGCAGACATGAGGGGAATGCAAACTGCTGGTCTTCTGGCATACAGGCCAGCAGGATTGAGTCTCCTGTGAACAGTTTGTCTCGAAATTCGTATTCCTGTTGCGACCGTGAGCGCCGAACCCAGTGCTCTGGCAGTACTGCCCCTCTGACGTCGCGCACTTATTACCAGATATCGGTTTTGGCAAAGGGTTGTGACTCTTGGTTGATCTGATACTGGTTGTCGGGTAACATCTCCCGTTCTTTGAAACCTCTACAACAGTCTTGAGATCACAAACTGGTCCTCATTCAGAATTCGAGACACTTCGGTTTGTGATCGTGAGGATTCCAGCATTCCAACGATTCTTCCTTTCGTAAACATGTCCAATTAGCGTCTTTGTGCCATCATTCACCTTGTTTGATGGTTAACAACGTTCCTTCATCCAGAAGTTGCACGAAACTTGTCTGAACTGCCTATGATGTGTGAATCGGTTTCTCTGCCTTCCGACATGCGCCGGTGTTTCGCGCAGGTCGTAGTCGACTGAAAAGTTTTGCATAAACCCAACGTTTCTTCTTCACCCAATTAATATCCGCAAGAAATGTGGAATAATTTTATGAATATTTACTCCATGTTTTTCGTATTTTACGATTTATGCTTAACTTTTGGACACCAGTGTATATATATATATACATATATTGAAGACAGATCAAATAATTTCCGTGTACTACAACTATCACACAGGGCTCATAGAAATAAGTAAAATCATTAAATAAAATAAATAGAACATAAAGTAAGTAAGAAAACAAAAGGTACTAAATAACAAAAACAAAAAGTTATAAAGACAAAATAAAAACACAACTTCCAATTCTCACCAAATTTATTCTACTGGGCTTAAATTAGGTGACTGAGGAGGTATTTTCAGAATTTGGGGATAGTTATAGAGACACCGAACGGGTACGTTAAGCATAAGAAGATGGGAGTCATGATCTTATTAAAAAAGGATTTCTTTCCCTCTCTCGTCTCTAATACCCAATGTTTGGGCCGATAATTTCAAATTGTTGTTTAAAATATTTGTATAAAGCACATGTGTCACAATACTATAAAAAAAATAACAAAATACCTAATCTTGAAGTCGATAAACACCTCCGCACCACGAGAACACCTTCACCACCATACTTTACTGTTCCAACTAAATTCTTGGAAATTTAAGTTCCACGATTTTCTTCTCCAAATTATTATATCCCTGGGTGAACCAAAAATGATGAATTTACTGTTATCTCAACCAATTTACTGCCAATGTTGATTTTTTTCGTAATTTAATTCCGGTATATTCATTTTTAGTATGCGAAAATATGGATTTTTTTAGAAAACTGCATGAGTACGAACACTTTTAAGAGCCCTATACCTATTTTTATTTCTAACGAACTTTAAAAATAAAAGATAGGTTTTAGAGTTTAGATTTAAATGTAGGGAAATGGTGTTAGGAAAATTTCAGTTCTGCCCTATAAGTAAAATTTTGAAAATTAAGCTACCAGGTTTTTTTCTTACAAATTTCTGAAGCATGCTATCAATTCTAGAAGCCAACACATATAATTTAAAGTATTTTGTATATAAGATGTCCTTTTTTTCCTTTCATTTTTATCACGCAGTTTTAAAAATAATTTTTGTTCTCGATGTTGATACTGAGTATGAACAACCTTTGATGTTCAAAAATATCCGATACTAGCTGGTATACCCTCTCTTCGCACGGGTAATTGAAAAATTAAACAATACAGATTGATCTCTTCTCAGCAAAAGTACCATATTGTTACAAATTTTATGTAATGAACGCTTAAAATAGTTTAAATAATTTACATTGGGGTGTGCAATACGTTAATATTATTTTCTGTTTCATTTATTTTATGTTAAAATGATAATATTCGTAAGCAACGACGTTTCTTAAATTATAATGGCGATATATTCCAGTTGGTATCATTTTTGGAGATCATGTTGACAACTTGGTGATTGACTGAACGGTTCAGAAGGTGATATGTTGTAGCGTCACCTGGTGGGGAGATGCAGCAAAGAGGATAGCACAAAAAACTTCTCCACAAAAGATACATATACATGCCAAATTGCATAGTGATCGGTTGAACGGTGTTCATCCATTTATATATATATATATAGATTAAATTTACGTAACTGAGGTTTGATATTATGGTTCGCCAGATCAAAAATTAAACAAAACAGTTTTTATATCAGATTATTTGAAAAAAGTTGAAAATGTAGAAATTTTTACTTTGTTTAATCACATGCCTGTTTTTAGAAATATTTAAGCTGCTTTTAAAATTGAAGGGAAAAAAATTACTTTAAAATTTTTTTTTTCACTCCAGGCATTTTTGAAAGATAATATTCTGGCGAAATTTATATTTATTAATAATAATAAAATTAATATTTAATCGGTATATTATTATTTAAAAGTGATTTAAATTTAAAATTTTTAAAAAAGTGAAAACTAGAAGATATTAACACTAAGATCTTTTTGTCAAACCTGGTTAGTGCAGCGAATTTTTACACTTTATTTACTGAAAGATAATATGAGCATATTTTTTTTATTAATAAAAGGAGCACAAAATAATTCTGTAATTCATTCGCAAAAGATAACCGAAGACAAAGTAAACCGATGCCGATGCAATAAAAACGAAAGCTTCGTAAGCAAAAATGGTGTCCGAAGGCAGGGTAATGCTATGAGGCACAATAAAAACATTAGTTTCCTTAGCAAGATCGATTTCCGAAGACTGGGTAAAGATATGCATAAGCATCCTAAATGAAGATGGTGACCAAAGACTGCGTAAAGGTATATGGATTCAACAAAAACGGGAACTTTCCAAAAGAAGATGGTTTCCTTAGACAAGGTAAAAGCTATGCGTCGGCATTCTAAGTGAGAATGGTCTCAAAAGGCAGGGTAGAGGTATATGGATACAGTCTAAAACGTGAGTTTCCCAAACGAAGATGGTTTCTTAAGACAAGGTAAAGTTATTTTAATACAAGGTAAAGGTTATGCGTCGGCATTCTAAGTGAGAATGGTCTCAAAAGGCAGGGTAGAGGTATATGGATAAAATTTAAAACGTGAGCTTCCCAAATGAGGATGGTTTCTTAAAAGAAGATAAAGTTATTTTAATTCAATAAATACGTCGGAATCACCGCTTTTGCTCAGACAGACTTTAATGATATAATCAGTATGCAATTGTACAGTATTAGTGAGTTTGAACTTGTTTTTAGTTATTTCTAGACAGTTTCAAATGAATGGGCAGTTTCTGATGTATCTCAATAGTGGTATATCTTATGACATCATCAATATATTTGTAAATAAAAGTGGTTGAGCAATTGAAGGCTGTATATGCTGTTAACTTTCTAATCTTATCTCTCTTTCTTATTTAATCAAATTAAAACAAAATATCTAAATCCATACAATCAAATGGCATTTCAAATCATCAAGCTTTTCAGGGTCTTCCATTTTTGGGATATATATATATATATATATATATATATATATATATATATTTAATATTTCTAACAGAGGTTAGATTTTTTGTATGCCTACAATAAAAATACTTCCAATTATTCTCTAGAACTACAACAATAAACTTTTTAAGCACAAAAGTTTTATTTTTTCTTTTTAGTTGCGCACAGGTATAGATTTTAGAATCTCGTAAAACATATTTTCATTTAGATGCAATTGATAAAACAAAATGTTTCATCTGATTTTGTAAAATGTGGCATATCTGTGGATGGCACATGGCAGCGTAGAGGCTATACGTCTATGAATGGTTGTGTTGCTGCAATATCAGTTGATACTGGTAAGGTGTTAGACGTAGAAGTTATGTCGTCCTACTGTCCTACATGTAAGAGACTTCAGACTATGCCAAGAAACTCTGAATATGAGTCGTCAAAAGGCGACCACATATGTCAGTGTAACTTCACGGGATCTTCGTCAAAAATGGAAATTGTGGGGGCTTCACGAATATTTCTTCGTTCAGAAAAAAACCGCAGACTTCAAAACACGCAATATTATGGGGATGGTGACTCAAAAGCTTTCATGAGTGTGAAAGACACTTATGGAATGAACAGTGTGACAAAGTTTGAGTGCATTGGCCATGTACAAAAGAGAGTGGGCTCGCGTCTAAGAAAGCTAAAAACAAAAACTAAAGGACTGTCTGGTAAAGGAAAATTAACTGATAATTTTATCGACCGACTTCAAAATTACTACGAATTGCTGTACGCAGTAATGTCGGTAACTTAAATGCCATGCAGCAAAATGTAATTGCTGCGTTATATCACTGTGCATCAAGTGATAAGAAACCGATGCATGGTCAGTGCCCAATAGGGAAAGACAGCTGGTGTTATTTTCAGCGGGGGGTGGCAAATGGAACAAAATGTTCCACAAAATATGCTAGTTTATCAAATGATGTTTTAAATAAAATTAAACCAGTATCTTAGAGCTATGCGACAAACAGATATTAAGTAAGTGCTTACATGGACGCACGCAAAATGCAAATGAGTGTTTTAACAGAATAGTCTGGCAAAAAGTTCCGAAAGAAGTATTTGTTTCGCTCAAAACAATTAAATTTAGGTCGTATGATGCTGTTATACAATTCAATGAGGGATTAAATGGGTGCCTCAAAGTTTTTAATAAGATGAATATTGAAAATCCTGGGGTGTTTACCTTACGGGGATATAAACATTTAGATAAATGCAGAATCCGTGAATCGATTCATAACGCAGACCCCAAAACAAAGAAACATAGGAAAATTTTAAGAGCCCTTAAAAAGAAAAAAATATTGTTTTAGAAGTTCAAGATGGAGAGAATTATAAATCTGGTGCATTTTAATAAGAAAGTAAGTGTTTTTCTTGTAATCAGATTAGTTTAATATTATTTTTGTCGTTTTCTCAAAATGAGTTTTTTTTACATTTTTTCTTACCGCAAAACACAATATCTCAAAAAGTTATGCTTGGATGAAATAAAAATTTTATATATATGTTTTTTAAATACTAATACAGGGAATAGACCTCTCTTAAGATTTTATGTTGTGTAGACATTTTTTATACATCAATAAAGTGAAAATTACAATAGCTTTTAAAGAAAATTTCAACGTTAAGAAGCTCGAAACACAATAGCTTCTCACGTAATAGTTATATTACCAAAATAAGTGTCTATTCCCTAGATAAAGTTGTATGCTATATTATTCAATTTACAAAATGTCAATATATTTATTTTATTTTCAGTTATCATGTTTTGCGTAAAGTCTTATTTTTGCTTATTTTTTCATAAAATACTCCTTTCACAGAAAAAATGTGCACCAACAAGACTTTACTTGGGTGTTTTTCTGATTTTAAAGACCCATAAGGTCATAAAATATGCATTAACAGGCAAAATTCAGGTTAATTCAAAAAGTTTTCTTCGAAGGTGTTCTGTTACCTTAAAGAGAAGAAGCGTTGAATGTGTACTTCAGCTTCTATAAAGATCCATCAAAAGACTTGAACACGCAATTCAACAGCACCGGGCATGAGTTGTTCTTAGAAACATTTGGATTACGAAAACCTAAAATGACTAGAGATGATG
Source organism: Trichonephila clavata (assembly GCA_019973975.1). NCBI lineage: Eukaryota > Metazoa > Arthropoda > Arachnida > Araneae > Nephilidae > Trichonephila > Trichonephila clavata. The sequence goes on from BMAO01033901.1 coordinate 54,921, forward strand.
GCTAAAAATCCTTTACTTTTTCACGATAGACATATTTGAAAATGTAGTTTTATTCATAATAAAAATATTGAGAACCATGTATCTTTATTAGTAATAACTAAGCCAGTTTTTCTCAAACTGTGGGGAGTGCCCACTTGGGGGGGGGGCGTGATAGCCCTACCAGAGGGGCAAGAGCGCATTGGAAAGTCAAAAACAAAAGATTATTTTAAAAAAATATTAATGTACTGAAAATAAACAAAAAAATATTCTCATAATAAAAAATAAAATACACATTTATATTGATATAATACACTTATAAGTATATCAGTTCTGCGCCATGCAATTTACTATTAATTTAGGAACTAAGTTATGAATACTAAATTAAATGCAAGTTTATTAATTACTAGTGACCCCATGGGTTTGTCACATGCAAAATAATGTAAAAAAATTAACACTTATCTTGGTGATTTGTACGGTTTACAATGGATCTCTTAAATGCCGATTAAAAATTACACGATTCGCTCTCGAATGCCACCGCTTTTTAATACGTAGGAGAGCGTATGTGGTGCTTTGGGGGGCAAGGGAGGTAGAAAAGGAATAAATAAGCAAATCCTCTGAAATAAGTAAATCTGTCACAAACTCTGCTTAAGTCCTTTTATTGCATTCCAAAGCCTTCGGAATATTCTTACGGATAGCAGTGCAAAGGAAAGATCGTTCTTCAGAAAGACGTATATATACGTCCGAGACAATCAACGCACTGGCTGAGTGCGAGACTTTTTTATACGACGGTGGCACTTAAGAAGTTAAAGTTATATTGCGTAACTTTAGTTTCAAAGTAAACTATTATTGCAATCGGTACATTGTTATTGTATGGGAGGGGGCAGCGATGAAAATTATGATTGGATATTGTGCCGCAAATATTGAAAGTTTGAAAAGCGCTGAACTAAGCAATATTACGTTATATAAAAATTTAGACTTCTATTATCATTGCAGAAATAAGGTTATTCGAAAACCTACGGCAATAACATTATTGATACAAATTGCTCTCTCTCATACGATATATCATTCACAAATATCCTTGGTAATTAACACATTTTCTTTGACACTTCTAATAACAGTTTGAAGCAATATATATAAACTGAATATTCAACAATTGCAGATTTCTTCAACTTTTACCTCCACAAAATAATATTATAACAATACAAATTATTATAGCCACATTTTGTTTAAATTTTGAACACAACATAGTTATCGTTATTATTTTGCGTACAGTAAATAATCATTGGATGTCCTTTAAATCTCCTGAATATTCCTTATTTTAAATGAACTTCCTTTGGTTTCTTTAAGTGACTGAGTAATTTTTTATCTACAAGAGAAAAATAAAAATTTTCATTGAGTAACAATGCTAATCGAGAATTTTTGTGGAAGATTATGGTGCACTCGAGTAAAGAAACTCTCACTTCATCGTTTTAATCAACATGTAAAATGACTCAAAGAAACAATTGATCATGATGGATGTTTCCGCAAATAAAACTAAAGAAAAAATAAAACTAATCACAGCAAAATAATTTTTGCTACTTTATCTTACACTTGCGCATTTATTCTTAAGATGCTACAAAGTAATTTGAAACTTTAGATATCGCTCGCTTTTGCTGCTTAAACACGAAATGAAGATTCTCCAATTTCTGTCTTATCTGTATAAATGTTGGGACTAAATAAATCGTTCCGAAATCAAATTGCCACATGTACCTCCACTATATTCCTTTGTAACAACTTTTTTTAGAATCAGTCTGCCACATTCTTTCTAAAAAATTGTCATGAAACACAAATAATCTTTTAATCACTTTTGTCGAGGTTAATTTCTGCCATAGTGTATCGCCTGTCCCAAGCTCGCATACGCAATTTTTTAAAAGATGTATCGAATTATATATACAGTACTTAAAAGTAACACTACCTGGAACCACATATTTTTTTTAGAGTTTCCTCTGTGGTACGTATGGCTTGCATTAGAATGTAAGGATTTATATATTTCGTGTTTGAACCAATTTAATAAAGAACATGAATCTGTTTTGCATAAACAACCTATAATTTTCTTTGCTATTTTTAACTGGTGGAAACCCTAGGTTCGATTCCTGAAACCTCAGGGTTTCGCAGAACACAGTTTAAAACCAATGGTCTAGTCGAAAAAAGATTTTTAATCAGAAATCATAGCTGGGTTAGGAAATGAAATTCAATCTCAAAATTTACAAAAGTTTTGAAACCAAGTTTTTGGAATAATAAATTTGAAAGAAAGGAAATATATTTAAGAAAATAAATTTATCTTCGAATTATAAAATGTTGATCTTTAGTTAGTTTAACAATAAGGGTTTTTTTTAAATATTTTTATTATTTTTCAGACTTAATGATAAAAACATTGCACACGTTGTGAATATTTTTTCAAAATTGATAAAAATCTCACTGCTATCATCTGGGAGGTTTTCTTTAAACATTCTGAGATAAATTCAATTTTTCCTTCGTACCTGTTCTCAAGTTGGCATTGTAACATAAAACAGCAATTCCAGGTGTTTTTATCGAGATGTTTCCTAAGAATTATATAAAATTTTAAGCTCTGAATAAAAGCAGGAAAAAAGAAATAGAATCACTAGTTTTACTGGATAGTGACTTCCATGCAAATTAATATTTAAAAATATATAGAATAATTTTATTTCCCCAAACTATCTTTTTTTTGTTTCATAAATATGCAAATTGGTATCCAATTCTTTTAGACGAATATTTTCTGTATAAATTTGCATTTGAATAAGTATGTTTTTACTTTATTTTTTTTATTTTGTATAAGATATATGTGATCATTTTAACCAAGCAAAATCTTAAAAAAAATATGAAGTTGAATACAGATTCCCCTTTCATAATTGTATCGAGAAAACATTGGGGCGGGGGGGGGGGGGAGAAGCCTTTTATGTAATCTACCATTTCCTAAAAATGAAATAAATGTTCAGTTTTTATGAATAAAATGTATATTCTTTATAGTATTAACATTCGATTTGTTGAAAATAAAAATTTGGCAAAGCATACCACTGGGAATAAAATATCTCTTTTTATTCAATTATTTTTGTACGTCAGTGTGAATATAAATTTTTAGTTCATTCAGAAAAATAAAAGGTAAAAAGATATATTACGCATTATGAAAAAAGCTAATTCATTTTTTTTTATTTTTTGCAAATTGAAGGAATAGGTGATGTAATAGTTTTTTTTTTTTCAAAAAAATAAAACTTGTTTCGTGAATAGTGATCTTATATTTCTTTAAAAATTTTTTGTGATAATCTATATAGTAGGACCTAGAGGGAATTAATTTCAATTTAAAGAAAATTAGAAATAGAATAGATACAAAAGGGCATTTTTTATGCATTATAACGGATAATTGCTTAATTTATTAAAATAACAAAATCTCCCAAAAATAAAAAATGCACTTGTAAACTTTTATTGATGACATGGTAATGGATTTTTTGTTGTAGCACATTTAAATGAAATTAGCTTTCGTTTATGAGGGTTAAATGAAACGGGACAAAATATTTTAGGTAAATTTCATAAAAATAATAGCCCAGAGCACTTCTGATTAAAAATTAGAAGTAATTTGCCCAATTTTAATAACAGCAAAAAGGTTGTGGAATCTTCAGTATAATTATCGGTATTGATATGTGTAGACATAAATTCAAGAATCCTTAACGATTAAATAGCTTTCAAAAATACAAAGAAAGAACATAAGAGTATATTCATATAACACGTAATTTTATTTTAATAAGAAAAAATGTATTCTTTACGAAGATGCAAAAGAATATTTTTAGCAGCTTAGTAAATCTTAAGTTTAGTGTCAAAAGAAAAGCTTTCCTTTTTGAAGAAAATCGCATTCTGTAAGTGGAAGCTCTTGATATGTAATAAGTTAAGAAATTATTCATTATGATATATATATATAATATATATATATATATATATACATGTCTACAATTAAGGTCACAAATATGTTTTATGTCAAAGTTTTAAAGTTCCTCTAGAAAAACTCACAGACACATTATATTTTATATATTTCTGACTTTGTGAATACTGCATTAAAACAAATATTTAAATCTGTTTGTTGTGAGAGTAAATTCTCATAACCCTTTAGATCAAGGGTGTCAAACTCAAAGGCTAACTTGGGTCAAACAAAGTTCAATTTTAGATAGGCCCCCCAAAAAATCAATATTCGTAGAAAAGTAGGTTTATTTCGAAAAATACATTATAATATGTATAAATAAAAGAAAAAGAAAAATTAAATGTTTATGTCCTGATACTTGACATCACTTCTTTGCTATTATCTCACCTATTTTGGGGAAACTATTCTTTATTTTATTATGTATTATTGTGCTGATAACTGGCCAGACCACAAAAATGTTCGTCGTGGGCCACATGCGGCTCGTGGGCAGCGAGTTTGAAACCCTTGCTTTAGATGATTCCTTGAGATGAAGAGCCGTTGGCAGGTATGAAGAGGGTCATTCTCAAAAGGAGGTGCCTCGATGATTTCAAGTAGCCCCAAAAGGGTATCCCGGCTATAGAATCAATCCCAAACAAGTCGTGCGGCCCACAGGAAGGTCAATCAGGTCACCAAAGAACATCGACATCTGCACAGGATCGCTACTTGAAATTAAGCGCACAACTACATAGGCGGACAATGGCTCTCCAACTTGCTCGAGACCTTGCTGCTGTGTCTAGAAGAAGAATTTTCAGGCAAATAGTACACAGCCGTCTTGCAGAGACTGGTCCTTACGCTCAGTTTCCCGTCTAGTGCGTCCATTTGTCTCCAGCCTATAGAAATGAACATATGTTGTGGGGCTGAAAATATCAGTAATGGACACCACGAGAATGAAGGCATGTTCTTTTCAGTGATGAGTCAAAAAGTGCCAAACAAAATGATTCTCGATGAGTCTTCACCTGAAAAGAAAACGGAGTTCGCTTTCAACCCTCCTATGAAACAAAAATCGACAGATTTGGTGGCAAATTGATCTTTGTGTGAGATAGCTTAATGTTGGCCATTCGTACATCAATGTAGGTTTCTGATGCGGGTATTATCAACTCACAGCGATATAGGGATAAGATCCTGGAAGCCTATGTGAATTTTTTCTGGGGGTTATGAGCCCGGCCTACATTTATATGGACGATAATGCGTAGCTACACAAAACTCACATTATTGATAATTTTCATGGAGGAGTGGATATTCGCCGTATGTATATTGACCCTCGAGGTCTCCGGATTACAGTTCTATTGAATATGTTTGGGATGGTATAGAAAAACCCGTTTCTCAGCGTAGCTGTCCTCCCAGACCTCCCCCACTTCCCGGTTTTAAAAGTCTGTTTTTTGAATAAATGGGTTTTGTTGCCACAAATATTTATTGGCACCCTCATAAACAATATAAAAGCTCTTCGTGAGGCTTGTATAGCAGTACGCAGTGGTCACTCCATATTAGGTAGATTTTTTCCGAATTAAATGCGTTTTCTCTGATTCAAGATTCCCACTTTTTGATATGACTTGTATCAAAAATAAATCTTTTCCATGTTGATATTTTAATATATTCCTTCTGATATTGTAATATTTCTTTGTGCCAACACCGTAAATAGTTCATCAGTTTACACAGATCTTACATTTGTGACCTTAATTTTGGACGTGAGTATATATATATATATCAGTAAAGAGATTACAACTTACGTAAGGTGATTAAGCTCTACAGAGAGCCGCGGTGTGGAAGAAAGCAAAATCAATATTCAAGTGATTACCACCATGTCTAACAATAACTGTTGCTATATTGAAAGAATTTAGTTTTCATGTATTTGTGATAAAATAGCTAATGCTGCATCAACGTACTACAAAAACGTGCATTGTTGAATGATGGTGTATCCAGGGCCATTTGTTCTCCAATAGTCATTCAGAAGTGTTAGATAAGAGATACTCGAAAGAATAAGAATTCCATAGAAACAATACCATCTAAAGGGCCTGCTAAAATGTGCCACACAGGCATGCTTTAAAACTAAGGGAAGAAAACTGGCTTCAAAACACCATACATAAAGTGAAGTCTGGTCATTGTTGCGGTGATGTGAGAATACAACGAGAGAAATGCCGCCTAAAAACGTAACGAGTGCAGGGCCAGTGTACATATTCGTAAGGTAACATTTAACTACTATGTCTTCCCGATTTCACCAGATTCTAATTGAATAATCGCGGTATTACTTGCAAAAAAAAATGATTCGTCTTTTTTCGTCCATTGGTTGGCTAAATCTGTGTTTGTGACACATGCTCCTGCATTTTTGAAATAAAAGTATTCGTAACAATAGTCGCAATGCCCATATTCTGCTGTCCAAGCGACGTGATATCGAATAATATTTGTCGCTTGTCCTTATATGCCAACCTTATTTGCTGTAAAATTGTTCCTGATTAGGTACATCATTTCCATAAGATCAATATGCCTGTCATCACGTTAGTGATGCCACAAGGTTGGTGCAATCGGTGTGGGTGGTCTTTCCTACCAACATCAAAGAGGGGTAAACATCACTGTTGCTTGGTTACGCCTGGCACTATCACCGGTGTCTCAAAAGGACAATCTGCGTTTTGTATAGGACAATGCTTCTCAAACTTCCTGTTTTTGCAACCAAATTTTCAACCATATTTTTCATCGTGCCCCCTTATACAATAACAGTGAATTGAATGTAATAATAATGTACTCTGACTCTTAAGCGTCAATACGATCTTAGTTATATAACGTAAATTATTAAGATATGTATTAAACTTCGTATATACTACTTTTAAGTAATATATATTTTTAATAAATTACTTTTAAACAAAAATTTATTTTTAAAAAAAATTTCATCATTGGGGTTTTGTTACGATCCCGTATATGATTTTAGCCTCGTAGGGGTATCACGCCCCTAAGGGGCGCAACCCCCAGTTTGAGAATAACTGGTATAAGCAATAATTCTACCGCGGTCGAACTTAGCAACGTACTCGTATGATTCTCGTATTCTTCTTGGGTGAATACTAAAGCTGCATACGGAAAACAACCTCTCTAAAAAATCAATTTCAATTGCTTCAAAAAGATGGTCTTCCTTCATATAGCGCTTTTTCATGGCACTACCTTTAGCTATTATATGCGTTTATGTTTAAACGCTAATCACACAGAACTATATCCCATTGCAGTATAAACACGATGCAAAATTTAACTAATTTGGATACTTTATTAATTGTATGATATATTGACTAACAGCGAATTTTAGTCAAATGTCATTCAATGTTTTGCTAACTTAGGTCATCTAAAATAATGATACTTACTTTGTAAAAACTTGAAATATTTAAATATAAGAAAAGAAGAGCATCAGTACATAAACAATACTGCTGTTTAAAAATCAATGCATAAATAATTGTGTCTTTCTGACAACATTTCATATCATATTTACAAACACTGCAAAAATATTCTCTAGTCATCTTTCCCCATTTTTCTTTCTTATTCAAGAAATTATTTATTTCTTATTCTTATTATTATTTCAATTTTTTATCTTGCATCTGAATTTAATTGAAGCAAAATATATGTTTTATTTATCGTAATTTATTTTTAAACCTGACATGGTATTGAAATAACTACTAAGTAAAGAACACGTGACAAAAGAAAGAAAATGATTCATAAAATGACTTGCATTATTTTTACTATTCAAACATGTTAGATTTCAAGCTTCCTAGAAACTTTTAATTAAAGGAGTCAACTCAGATTAGAATATCCGATGCATATGTAAATTATTTTTAATTTGGTCATTGAAAATATTCTATCTCTTTTTCTTCTTCCTTTTCTCGTGAATTTTTTTTAATGGAAAAAAAAATTCATGCAGGAATTGTTAATAACCCAAGAGAAATAAATTATGAACTTTTATTTCATTGTCAGAAAAGAAAAATAATTTTAAAAGAGTTAAGTTATTGAAATTTATAAAAAACACGTATTTAACGAGATACATGTTAAAAAGAATTTTGCATCACTGCATCTCTTTTTTGTTTAGAAATAAATTTAAAATACACTTTGTTTCCTTTTTACATAATTCAAATAAAACGTAAATATTTGTTTATAATTAAAAGTTATGCAATGATGTCAAAGTATTTCTTTTAAGAAATTCCTCTTTGTGCGTGTAGCTTATTCTAAAATACTTTAATGAATACTAAATTGCTTATTTTTTATTTTGTATCACATTGACTAAAACAGATTTGATGTTAAATAAATATGTATCATTCATAAGTAGCTATATAAAGCTTAAATGCTTTGTAAACAGAAGGAATTTTTGGTAAACCAAACTTGTATATATAACAATTATTTAAAACGTTCTAATTCAGTAAAAGTTAGTTCTGATGAAATTCAATGCCAATCTAACTACTATTTCCATCTATTTAAAGCCATGAATATGTTTGAAAGTATAAAAATTGAAGAAAGGCTCTTTCTGGTTATTAGCTGTCCTTAATATCATCTTCAGTTTTATATTATGAATCTGTTTTTATTAAAAAAGGAACTTGAAATACATCTGCGACCTATATTTCTTAACTATAAAATTTGTATATGATTAATAGCTCCCATCAAAGACCACGCCAAGTTTGCATTCTCAGAATTGTTCATTTACTGAATTTAGAAATATTTGAGCATAAATAACACAATCAAAGTGATTTAAAAAATACATTTATTTTTATGAGTGTTGCCAATTGTTACGTATTCGCAACATTAGTCAAAAAGATATAAAAAATATTTAAAAATATGATAGTCTTTCAAACCTAGTGCATGTTGCACATACCACACATAGTATTAGTTTGAGTTTTGCAATGCTTACACCTTTCCTTCATATTTTCACTGTTTTTAGTAATTATATGATCTAAATATTGGTTCTTAAACTTTCGAACACCGTGCCCCTTTTTTATGTATCAACCTGACAACGTGGACCTCAAAAAATTTTAAAAACCCCTCCCTGACTCTCAATACATGGCTCAATGATTTAAAGATTCATCGTAATCGTAAGATTTTCTCTACTATTTAATCCTTTATCTACCGCGTTATGATTTAATACAATTTTTTCGTGCAATTTTTTTTCAATCCCTACATTGAAAATTAAGGGATGTATGTACATAAATAAAATAATCAACACTGGGAAAATTAATCTGTTAGAGCATAGTAATTAAATTGGTACTTTAAAATACCATCAATCCACAAAGGTCTAAAATATTCTCATGATGCGAAACAGTAGAAAGTCTTTTTAACACAGTTTTAACTGTAAAAAATGCTAAATATAATCAGAGAACACTAATATTTTACAGCACAAAGTATTTATTTATAAAGATTATTAAATTTTTAAAATTTTATAGATTTAATATTTTTACACATAAGAACAACAACTTTTACACATAAACTTAATTTGATGATATTCCAAGAAACAGTTTTTCTTTTCATTAATACACAAAACTATATCTAATAGATCTACTCCTCTCATTTGCTTATTGTAATCTGTAATTAGTGTTGGTTGTTTTATAGCAATATTCTTTTTCAATTCCTACTATTAGTTCACAATTTGTCTATACACACTATAACAAAACAAAAATCGACGCACCAAGAAGAAAATGCTCAATTGTAATAAAATTTCGTATGCAAAGACATATTTACCGAACATGCAAATGATTAGAATTTGGTGTCCAAAGAATGAATAGTGGCAGCTACAGCGTATCGGAACTGCGCACTCAGTAGGTGTCTGCAAGATGTGATTTTCAATTTGATGGTCAAAATTTCTGTTACGTTACGATTTAGGATACCTTTCAATGACTGAAAAAAATGCCTCGCCGCAAGGTTTGAGCTCATTACAAGCAACTATCAGAGTTTAAAAGAGGTCGTATCATTGGATTGAAAGAGGCAGGTTGGGCAAATTGCAGAATCGCTCGTCATATGGGTCGAAGCGATGCAGCCATCAGAAGATGCTGCAAGAATGGGTGGTTAATGGCAGGTTTCAGCGTCAAGATGGTAGCGGTCAACCTAAGGCTACAGCAGATCAGGAGGACGAATTAATCATCAGATAATGACAGATCAGCTGTCACAGCGCCTGATTCATCGTTATTAACCATCAGACGGGGAACCCGCACACGAATGTCCCCTATGACTATTAACAGACGGCTGATAGAGTGAAGTTTACGCTCGTACCAACTGCTAAGCCACCTACCAATCACGCTTGAACACTGTCGAGCCAGATTATAGTGGTGCTTGTCTCCATTAGGTTGGAATCATGCTGACTGGTTCAGGTATAGTGTTTAGCGATGAATTCGAGCTTCCAATTGTGTCCTGACGATCATCGAAGACGTGTGTCGAGACGCCTATGGCAGGGTTCCGATCCTTATATTTCACTATTCCATGCCCCACAGGGCCACAACCAGGAGTTATAATCTGGGGTGCTATTTCTTTTCACAGCCAGACTCCTTTGGTTGTCATTAGAGACACACTTCTAGCACAGCGGTACGTCGGTGACATTCTGAAAACTGCTTTGCTTCCGTTCCTTTCACCCCTAGCCTTATTTTTCAGGAATATAATTCCAGATCACGTACGGCACGAGTTGCTAAGATCTGTCTTACAGCTTGTCAAACACTTCCTTGGCCAGCCAGATTGCCAGATCTTCTCAACGAGAATGTCGGAGATATAATGGGAAGGCGACTACGTCTACCAGGGAATGTGGATGACCAATTGGAGAAGATTTGGCAAGAAATACCGCAGGAGATCATCAGGGTGCTTTAATACTCTATGTCACGTCGTGTGGCAACTTGAATTAAGGCTAGAGGTGGGTCAACGCCTTATTTCGCTCATTACTTTGTAAATATGTATTTGTGAAAAAAATTACCAATTTTTTCTGAAATCTAAATAGTTATTTATTTTGTACGTAATCTTTCTACCCACCAATTTTTGTCTCTATCGCACAACTCGTTATGGGTGCGTCGTTTTTTTTTTTTTTTTTTTTTTTTTGTTTTTTTTTGTTACAGTTTATATATATTTTGCTCAATTTCTCAATCGTTAATAAAATACTTTATATTCATCCATTCAAGTTCAAATACCTTTTTTAAAACTTCTAGTGGAATACACTTTGGGAATTTAGACAATAATATTTAATATGAAAATATCTAGATTTGCCAAGAGGATTAATGTCTTTTTAAGGCGATATGGTACCATCTTTACAATTTTTTTATTTTTAATATTTGATATTTGGTTTTATTTGTATTTTATAAAGGTTATTATTTAATAATAATTCCATACAAAATATTTTTAATTTGTTGCAAAATGTTTGTAAAATTTAAATCTTTTTAGCTTTTTTAAGCATTTTTTAAATCCCTAAGGCTTTTTTAAATATGTCATTTTTCTTTCAGAATTTTTTTCCAAGTACCTTATAATATACTACATAAAACTGTGAATGGGTTTTTTTCTGCTGATGCTCTTTAATTTTTTATTAATTTTTTTATAGTTAAACTTCCAAAAATTCCTAAATAAACATTAATTTTAATTTTGAAATTTTTTAGAAAAAGTAATAAACATGTTAGAGCTAATTCCATGCACAGTTTTACAAAACATACATTTCTGAACACGAATAAAAAATTTCAAATCCATACTTTAAATATAAAAAAGCCGTAGGGTTTTGAATAACAGTATATGTACAAAAATTCAACATGGAGAAATATGACTTTGAAGTTTTCATTCCACGAATAGCATGATATAATATTCATCGAATAGTCTGAAACTTTTATGAAAGGTTAATTAGCTTATTTAATACTACTTCCCATAAAAATTGCACAAATGTAGAACATTTAAACAGTATACTGCCATAATGAATATATAGAAAAAAACGAATGAAAGATCAATATTTCATAAAACTTTATCTTAATAATTATAAAAAAAATAAATACACACACTTCAGAGCTAACTCCATGCTCAGAGCTAATGCACAACATATACAAAAGTTGTTTATGCCTTTATTTTTTATTTCCATGATTTTAAAAGCCTTCGCATGTTAAATATTGTACACGAATAAAAGCAAAATCAAATAACAATTTGTAGGTAAAATACATCAAAATCTAAGAACTGTATACGTGCATTTAATTAAATAAATATCTTTAAATATTCTAATAATAAAAGTGCTGAATCTCGCACACGTGGGATGTATATATATCACCAAAAACAAATACATAAAAATGGGAGAGTTTTTCTATTCTTGCGAATTAGATCTTTAATTATCTGAGATATCAAAATGAGATTTAGTATTTGTGCTTTGGGAGAATCCGTTTTGAAGTTTTAATTTCATTCATAATAATATCATAAAAAGCAGGCCCAACTTTTAAATCTTGACCAAATCCATTTGATCTACCCCAGTAAATAATTCACAAACTAGAATTTTTGCATGAAATGCACAATTCTTTTTTAAAATGATTTATTACTGCATATATAATGTCAATCTCATTGATGTGCATTAGAAAAATAATTAATTCATTTTTTATCAGGCTCTTTTCTAGCAGATAATCTGAAATGTAGGCGTGGCAGCTGCTGTTCAGCATCAAACATTGCTCCATTACTTAATTGAAAAATGCAGGTAAGGCTTTGAAATTTTGCAGGCATATTTATAAAGATTCGAGGTATCAAATAAGGCAGTAAAAAATTTTCGACCGTTTAATGATTTTTAGTGTATTATATCGCCTTAACACTAAAGGTAAATAATTGCTCACACCAATAAGAGATTTCAAAAGTTAAAAATAACATAATAAATTATTTTTTTATCATTTTTAATGGCTCTAACCAAAAATATATATGATATTCAAACTTCTGATTGTCCTGAATTTTTCCATCGAAATCCATACAGTCTTTGAGAAATTACGATATCGACAATAAAATATAATTTAAATTATGCTAAGCCATTTTTGTCATTAAAATATCCATCAAGAAACATATATGAAAAAATGATACGCTGTTTTGACTTATTTTGAATTTGCGGAGTCTCCATCAAAAGTCCAAATTCCTGTTTATTAACTAATGACCTCTAAATAGGCACGTAAATTTCGCGCATGAAAGTATACAATGTATACATATACAAATCCAATGTTTATGTTCTAAGGTAAGTCAACACTTGATCTCTTTTAATCCAGCCCACAGAGAAGTGATCCGCGCAATTCTCACGCCAATATCCGATTTCAAAGTCCACCGCACGAGGGGTGACAGAGACCAATGACCAAATAGTAATCCCGACGACATCCAAGCCGAATTGACTCAGCGAAGTGATTGCTTGGAAAATTGGGACGTATTCCTTCTTTAAAGATACACATATAGGGGATACCTAGAGGCTTCGACACTCTACGATACTCAAACACAGAATCTCCAGGAGACTCCCAGACTTTCTCTCAGTCTGGTTTCCAAATTGTCTTGTACGCTCTCACGCATACAGTGACCTATCAAGGCTCTAGGTAAAGACCATTGCAATATCGTCTTAATGCAACCTTCACATCAGTAATCCTGCCTTAACAGTACCTTATCAGGAGTGCGCCTGAAAGAATTATATTTTTGGAGATAATAAACTATTTGTAAATAATGACGAGAAAAACCTTTTTGGTCAAATTTAAAAACATTAGGTATTTTAACAACCTAAATTATTCTCTTTTATAAAAAAAAAAAACAAATATTAATTTGCCAGGGATAAATAAATATATTCAAATATAATGTTAAAATCTGTTGAAGATTAGAATGACTATTCTGATATTTTTTTTAGTAGAAGTCAAACTGTTTCATTTAGTAGAGGTTGAACTGTTACATTTATAGCAGAGTTAAAACTGCTTAAGCATGCAATGCCTCAACATGGAAATTTTGTAAAACTGCTGTTTTAATAATATTTTTGTTATATTCTTTTGAAATGGCGAAATAAGATATGGAAATTTCAAAAAATTCTTTCTCTTGATAAAAATTTCTAATTTAATAAGAATTCCGATTAAAATTTTAAAATTTTTATTTTAAAGCGAATATTCCTTATATTTCCCACTTACATTAATAAATTTTGCGTTAAAATTTCCATTTAATTTTTTTCTAAAATGTTTTATTTTTTAATTAAGTAAAACAAAATTAATATCCATTTATAAATTCAACGTTACACTTCCAATTCTTCACTGAATAAATTTTTTATTTACAACAAAACCCAAAATACATAACAGTTAAACATGTATTGCAGTGCTTCTCAAACTTTCAATACTTACAACCCAATATTAAATCATAATTTTCAACGCGCTTCACCTTTCACACAAATAACAATGCAGAAATTCAATAATACTATACTTTGATGCTAAAGCTCCAATACGACTTTAAGATCTTAAGTCCCACCGACGTATATATACGTTTCACTCAACCGGTGCATTTAATTCCTCGGATGAATACATACATTTTTCTGAAGTACGATATTTTATGAGCATTGCTATCCATAAAATTATTCCGAAGGCTTTGGAATGCAATAAAAGGAACTTGACAGTGTGTGTTTGCGTGGCTTGCCAGTCGACAAGATTGCCTCAATGTGCTCCAGGTACAAAGCTCTTTGGGCCTACTATACAAAATTAATAATTGACATCGATAAAGCTTGGGAATACTTTTGTTCTACGAATTCTAATAATTTTGGTTTTACATTTAAAGCAGCTTTCGGAAAGTTATCAGACCTACTGATCTTCATCAGAATTCGACTGGTGACCCTGTCTCAGTGTTTCTACGTAAGATAATACTAATTGATTCTTATTTTCCTTCAGGATGTTCTGATATTTCTCTTGTCTTCAATAATTACTCTCCTCTTTCTTTCCTCAGCCCTAGTGAAGTTGACGTCGTCTTCAGGAAGCTACTTGGGGTAAAGCCCCGGATATTGATCTCATTGACTACACTATTTGAAAAAAAGCTCTTTATAACTCTTCCCCTAACTTGCTTTTCAGTTTCTTTAACCTCTATATCCAATTCAGCTACTTCCCTTCCATTTTTAAAGACACTAAAATTTTTTTCTAAAGCCTGAGTGTGACCCCCCATCATCTACTCTCTCCTATAGGTCAATTTATTTGCTATCAACCTTGGCAAAATTTTAGAAATAATTTTTCTTCTTAATAGGTTTCTCCTATAGATTTCTATGAATTAAATTCTCCATATATCTCAGTTTGGCTTTAGGGAAAACCGCAGCCACATTGAGGCTGTTGCAAGTTAGTGCATCACATTAAAAATGCCCGAGGGCATAAGCATACTGCTACTACGTTTATTGATAGCAAATCCGATTTTGTTAACGTGTATTGGTTAACTATCTTCAATATTTTTTATTCGTACCGTATTCGCCTTCACTTTCAGAAATTCTTTAACTCTTAAATCACCAACAGGGTAATTATTTGGACTGATTATTCTTTTACCATTGGAAAACAACTTTATAAAGGTTGTCCACAGGGGTCCGCGCTTTCACCTATTCTTTGGAATATTTTTTAATCCTATCCTTTTTATGAACTCTGAACTGTTTCTTCTCCAAGCCTGTGTGGACGATCTCGCAGTAGTCTCCTTTGGCTTCTCGCATAAAGAACTTGAAAATAATACTAACAAATTCTTAAGTTTATAGTCAACTCTAAACTTTCCGATCTTAATTTGTAAATAGCAAGCTTTAAAACCATTTTAGTTGCTTTCAGATGTACACTTTTTCAATGCCGTGGTTTTCGGGGGAGCTCGACTTTCAGGAGAAATCCCATTTTTAAAACTGGTTCCAATTCTATCCATATCGTGAAGTGATACAAAAATACTTGTCTATCAACATAGGCAATCTCTTATCTTGGACTCCCCATATAAATTCCATGAAAGATAAGCTTATCTGGATTTCTTCCAACTTTCATCGTGTTTCTAAATATTTCAATCACCACCATATTTCCCTAACGAAACTTTGGAATAGCTCTGTTGTTCAACCAATTATCTCTTACAGACTAGGAGTATAGGGATGATCCCTGACCTCTATCCAGATCCAAAAACTGAAATATATTTGGAAGATTTAATTAAAATCGACAAAGCTTATAAAACCTCACCTGCTGACGCTCTTAATATCCTCACAGGGGGGTTTCCCCCCTTTCATATTATTATTCACTTTCTCCACTTTAAGTTTCAAATTTGGAACAACAGAAACGATCTCTTTCCAGATCTTATCCCTGCTTAAAAGTTGGACTCATATTTCTCTTCTTCAGCTCCATCCTGGTTTTCTTTCTTTCCCCATAAATACTTTCGAGGGTCCATCTGAGTCGGAAGTGTACACTGAAGGTTCCAAAGTCGGTTCCGAGGTTGGTTTTACCTTCTGTATTTTTTATCTTGGCTCTCCCTTTAAAACGTAACTTTTTTTAAGATTCAGGATTTTAACTATCTTTCAAAGCAAAGTTCTCTACCATTGGTCTCTCTGTCTGTTGGGTAGTTTAACATAATACTAAAATTCACATTTATACTGATAGTTTCTCCTCTATTCTTTTTCTTAGTAATCTTACAAATAAGTCCCGCTATCATAATTTCATTAAATTTTTATTTTCAATTTAGGAGCAATCTTTACTGAGTCAAAGCTCATAACAATAACCTCTATAATGATTGCGCCAATTTTTGTGTAAAAAAGGTTGTATATGTTGGTGAAGTGTTTTCGGTTACTGCTCCCCACTCTACCTCTCTAGTTCCTTAAATAAATTTATCCTAGTCTTGGACATCCTATTGGAATGATATCAATACGTGATTAAAGATCAAGCGCTTTTTTAATAATCCCAACTTAACATTCCTCTCATCTCTAAATATCTGATCCATTTTCTAACTAATCATGGCTCTTTTCCTGCTTACTTGCACAGGTCCAGTGTCCTTTCCTCTCCAAATTGCATATGTGGGTCCCCGGGGACACCGACCATTACGTTTTCCACTGTCCCTGCACTGCTGATCACCATCTTGTTAATCTCAATTGGAATGCTCTTTCTCCTTGGGCTAACTCTATTTGTATTAATCGCATTATCCACAAGAAATTAATTTCTTACTTTGCTATTTCCAAATCTATATGTGATACCCTATCTTAAATCCTCCTTTCAACTCTTTTTTTCTTCTGTTTCTTGGTTTTCAGGTCTTGCTATTCCTTTTCACTTTTTAAAAAAAATAAAACTGAATTTCTTCCGATTTTTTGATGGTTCTTGTCTTTTGACCAGTGTAAGCTAACCTTCCACTTTCCTTCTGCTATGTAGAAAGTCTGGCTTGCATTCCTTCTCCGCTGTTGTTTCCTTTGCCTTGGGTTGCAAAGATATTGGAGAAGGGAAGGAAGTGAATGTGGTGTCTCTTCCACTTCTTTCGCCTTTTTTGCCACTAGCCCCCCCCCCCGCGAATATTCCTTCCCTTTGTAAGGGTCCCGTATCTGTTGCTGCTCGGGAATCAGCCATTATTGATGTCGTTCCAAAATATAATAGAAAAGATGTTTAAAACTTCGCTCTCTTTATCTAACATTCTTTTCTTCTCAAATTTCTCATTTCCTTATAGCAGTGCTTCTCAAACTTTCAATATTTGCGACACAATGTTTAATCCTAATTTTCATCGCCCCCCTTCCAAACAAATAACAATGCAGAAATTCAATGACACTGTACTTTGACGCTAAAGCTACAATACGACTTTAACCTCTTAAGCACCACCGACGTATATACACTCAAGAGCCAAAACATTATGACCACCCCTACATTTTGTAATGAACTCGCCTGGATTTCGTAGAAGGCACGTGATCAGGTGGAAGGGGTCTTTAACTGCTGCTTGAGAGTCTGAAAAATCATTCTTTCACTTACTTCTGCGTGTGATGAGAAAGGCTGCGGATCTAAGCGACTTTGATGGAGGGCAGATTGTAATGGCTCGAAGGCTCGGAACAAGTATTTCCGAAACTGCACGACTCGTGGGTTGTTCGCGATCTACAGTTGTTAGTACTTATGCAAAGTGGATGAATGAAAGTGAAACTAGCAGTAGACGACAAGGAGTTGGACGTCCACACGCTATCAAAGAAAAGGTCGTCGGAGACTGTCTCACATGGTGAAGCAAAACCGGAGCCAGACAGTGGCTCAGCTGACAGCCCAATACAATGCAGGGCCAAGTAGAATAGTATCGGAGCACACTTTTCAGTGGACACTGTTGGATATGGGGCTACGCAGCAAACGTCCCACTCGTGTGCCTTTGCTGACCAAGCGTCATCGCCAACTGCACTGGATCCGGGAACATCGCGACTAGTCCATGGACCAGTGAAAGAGATTTGCCAAGTCAGATGAATCACAGTTTGCCATTCATCACGCCGATGGCCATGTCAGGATACGTTGTCACAGTAGGTCATACACAGGCCGGTGGTGGCGGTATTATGCTTTGGGGGCCTTCTCTTGGGCGTCTCTGGGACCCGTGGCTGTGGTAGCACAGACCATGAATGCTACAGGATATCTGAACATCATTGCGGACCAGTTGCATCCTTACATGGCCTCTGTTTTTCCAGCTGGAAATGGAATGTTCCAACAGGACAACACCCCGTTTCACAAGGCTAAAACGGTGTTGGAGTGGTTCCAGGAACATGATGCTGAATTCAGGTTAATGTCCTAGCCTCCTAACTCACCAGATCTCAATCCGATAGATTACATTTGGGATATCATGGGACAGAAGCTCAGAGACCAATTCGCAATATCTCGGATTTGCGTGACCGTTGATTAAACGTCTGGTACGATGTGTATCCGGCCATCTACCAAGGACTTGAGGCATCCATGCCAAGGTTGGTTGAAGCTGTGATGCGTGCCAAAGGTGGGCCAACTCGTTATTGACAGTTGGTCATAATGTTTGGGCTTTTGAGTGTAAACATCTCGCTCAACCAATGCATTTAATTCCCCAGACGTAAATATACGTCTTTCCAAAGTGTGATCTTTTCTATGCACTGCTATCCATAAAACTATCTCGAAGATTTTTGTATGCAATAAATGGACCTTGACAGTGTTTGGGAAAGTTTTACTTTTTTCAGAGGATTTCTTATTTATTCATTTTCTCCCCCTTGTCCCCAATACATCACATACGCACTTCTACGTGGAAAACGGAGGCATTGGGGAGTGAATCACTTAACTCTTAATCGGCTGTTAAGGATTATTTATAAACCGTACGAATTATCAAGATAAATGTTAATTTTTGAGTACAATTTTGTATATGAAAAGCCCATGAGGTCATTGGTAATTATTAAACTTGTTCTTAACTTGGTATTGTTAAATTAATTATAAAATACATTCTGCAGCACTAATGTGTTCGTGTTTGTGTATGTTTCTTTATTTGCATTACTTTACAAAATTGTTAAGTACTTTTACTGTATACTTCCGATTATTGTCAAGAATTTGGGGAAGGGTCCTTCACTCGGGACCATTTTGTATATGTATTTCGTTTAGAACACAAATAAAGTAACTTCTTGAAGGGTCGGTACGCAGCTCGAAATCTTTAGGATGAGCTCGATTCTGTCGAGTTGGTAAGTAAGTGCAAAATGTTAATTTTATTTTTTATTTTCAGAATAAATTTTGTTTATTTACCTTCAGTAAATTAATTTTTTTTAAAAAATAAAATATCGTTCTCGACTTTTCAATAGGCTGGCGCCTTCTCGTAGAGCTATCACGGCCCCCTCGGGTGAGCACCCCACAGTTTGGGTAACTCTGATGTAATGCTTTTCATATTTCCTCTTCCAATCTTTCCTTAAACTTAAAAAAGGCCACTGCAGTTTTTTATGATTTACTTGTCACTCAGTGAATTATAGTATTTTTATATTCTCTTGAATGAAAATAAATAAACTGCTTTAAAATAAAAATATGAGTATTGTTTTCAAGATGAAAACTCATTAGAGATTATTGAGTATATTTTACCCTTACGATCTTCAAATTTCCGTGATAAATGTACCAAATGTATCATCTTTCTTCTGTTACTGATACTTAAAATATTCCTTAAACGGGAAGAGCAACATTATTGGATACACTTTCTAAAAGAGTTTCCATAAATCATTTAAGAAATTTTGGGATTTCTTTTAGGATCTATAAAGTTTTATCGGTAGTAGTTTTCAATTAAATCTTACTAACGAGAATTCTTAGGCGATCATCTAAACTCTCGTTTCTACCTGTTCGTACAATATCTGCATTATGAAAAGAGAGATTAATCATTAAACTACTTAGGTTGATTGGTTTTTTTAGAGTATTGGTCCTTTTGTTGCCAACAACTTTATTTCCTCTAACGTTCCCGCAATTTTTTAAAGGTTAGAAGTAATGAAGGAAAAGGTGTTGTGCTGCTACTTTAATCTGTTTTGGCTTTTAAGTTATTGAAGGATTTTCAGATGTGTATGTAAATTATTTTTTCTAGAGTTTTTTTTTAGAAAAAGTTGTCTCTCTTTTTTTTCTTTTTTTTTTGCAGGCCTTTTCTGAACGTGTTGGAGTAAATAATGCGATTTTAACAAGAAAGGGGAACTTTTTGTTATGAGTATATTTTTAATGAGGTAAGAAAAAAATATTGTTGAACTCAATTATTGAGTGTACCATGAAATAATGAAGATTCATGTTAACCCTATGCGTAAATTCTCGACAAAGAAAACTTTCTTTATAGATTAATTTGTTTTTAAATATAGTTCATGAGTTAATTTCTTACATAGGAAAAATTAAGTGAAAACAATTTTAGGGAAAAAATTATATGTTTCTTTCATGATGGAATACTAGAATTAGAATATGATGTAATTAGAAGTGATTGGATACTTAGTTATATCTACCAACTAGTGAGTACAAAGCTTTATCAAGCAAAGCAATTTTAATGAAATATTAATTTAATAATAAACTATTGCTAGTGAATATGGCAGAAGAGTTTCTATATTTTCAACTACTTTAACTTATATTTCATTGCGCATAATTAGCAGATTTCATTTTTTGTAATTAATTTTCTCTAAGTAACTTAATTCTCAGGGGCTATAATGTATCTAAGAATCAGTTGCAAAATAAATAATTGCAAAAGTGATCAAGATTCCTGTACCTTCGAATTCTTCAATTTCTGATTTAAAATTGAATTTGGAAAAATAAGTGATTCACAAAAATTATTAGATTAGACTTATTTTGTTAAATGTTATTTCCATACGTTCTGAAGAACACTTGATAAAAGCATGAAAGTACTTATTTAGTTAAAAAATTTTGACTATTTTTTAATGCATTTTTCGACTTATTTTTTTTCCCCAAAAATTCTAATGTAACAGAGTCTAACCAGCAATTGCAATTATATCAGTCAATTAAAATATTCGTTGATTTGTTGAAATCAATCAAATATTTTTTTTTTACTGTTTAATTTTTAAAATATTTATGATGATTCGTAAAATTATATTTCACCAAATTCTCAATATTCCTCAAATCCTTTCAAGATAGCAAATAAAAACACATTTCTCCTGTTTTTTTTTTAAATCCTGATTTTGCATTCCCTTTGAAATAGAAAAGTTAGATTTTAAAAAGATACCAGAAAAATAACAGTGCATTGAAACTACTTATAGCCTTAAATTATCTGAAAGAAAATTTAAAAGCCTTACGAGAGAGAGTCGTGTCGTCACTAGATCCTGGCAAGTGGAATTAAGAGTAACATACAGAATATGCATGTTCATCGGAAAAGCTTATACTACACTGCTGGCCACCGTAAATGCAACACCCTGAAGGAAGCACGCAAACAACATGAAATTTACAACATACATTAGCGGAGGTGAGATATGCAAATCATTAGAATTTCAGCGCAGACACACAGCGCGCACGCCTGTGGCGCCAACTCAAATCGTTATTTAAGGCTTGGAGATTTCGATGATTTCAAGTTCAGCAATTGTGTTTTGCTTGTGGTTTTTTCAAAAACCCGATCAGTTATGTCTCATAGGAAACAGCGATCAACTTTTGATCAACTATTCCAGTTCGACAGAGGAAGGATAGTGGCCTACCGAGATTGTGGATTATCTTTCAAGGAAATCGGTAGTGGTGGTGGATGAAACCAAACAACTGTAATGCGGATATGTGACCGTTGGATGCAGGAGGGTACGACGGACCAACGTGCTCGATCCCATCCACCTCAGTGCACCACTTCACGTGAGAACAGGCAAATTGTGCGCATGGCAGTGACGGATCACTCAGTCACATCACGCACCATTGCACAGCACATTGAGTCTGTAACGTATCATTCAGTGCCTGAGCGTACCATTCGATGCCGTTTACAGCAGAGTGGTCTGTACGCAAGGCGTCCATTGCTTGGTCTACCTTTGACGCAGAACCACAGACGTCTCCACCGCCAATGGTGCGATGAAAGAAGGATGTGGGTGGCAGAATGGAATGAAGTTGTCTTTACTGACGAGTACGCATCTGTCTGCAACACCACGATGGTCGGATTTGTGTCTGGAGACACCGTGGATAGAGGATGCTGAACATCTGCGCTATGCACCGCCACACTGGTCCTGCACCGAGTATTATGGTATAGGGTAGTATTGGATATCACTCTCGCACTTCTCTAGTACGCATTGTTGGTACTTTAAACAGCCAGCGCTACATCTCCAAGGTGTTGGAACCAGTTGTCCTTCCTTACATTCAAGGTTTGACAACAGCCATATTTCAACAGGATAATGCGCGACCACAAGTGGCACGCATTGACCAAAGGATTTTCGTCAATCAACAGATTGAATTGCTTCCCTAACCGGCTCGCTGTCCAGATCTTTCGCCGATAGAAAACATGTGGTCCATGGTTGCTCAACGATTAACCCGGATTACACCCCCAGCTGCCACATCAGATCAACTTCGGCTATGTGGGGAAGCTGCTTGGTCTGCTGTACCCCAAGAACACATCCAAAGTCTTTTTGAAACAATGCCGAGGCGTGTGCAAGCGGTGATCTCCAACAATGGTGGCTATTCTGGCTACTGATTCTGGCAGGAACCACACTTCATAGAAGTCTATAAATTTAATCATTTGATATTTGGTCAACATGTTATCTACAATATAAATTTTGTTGTGCTATCTCTTGTCTTTCTTGGTGTTGCATTTACGGTGGCCAGCAGTGTACATTGAATTGGAGTTTTCCAGACATCTTATTTATTTAAGAGAATTACATATGGAAAATCATTACAGGAAAACTATGTGATTTTTTCCACAGAAAAGCATAAATTCTGACTTTCATTACTAAAGCAGTAATTAACAAATTCTTCTACGCTATAATTCATACTTCAAAAATTTCTGTTACATGGGACACTAACTTTCCTACGTTGCATCTTAAAGACAATTTCATAGTTTTTATAGAAAACTAGCTGATTCGGCCACGCGTTGCTGTGACTTAGTTTTAATACGTTGAATTAATGTTATTCTAAGTTATTCAATGCAGTCAAGTTAATCTTTGTCTACAATTTCGGAAAGTGGATATTAAGCATAAAACACCAGATGTTTTTAATTTTGAATTTCATTAATCTCCTACTTGAGAACATCATAATATGCATGAATTACTTACGAAATTGTTAAGCAACGTCATATGAAAATTTAATTTTATGAATGTGCTGAATAACGTTATTTAGCAATTTTAATATTATTTTTATGATTTTAAAGTATAACAGTAAATAATTTTAATGGACTAATCGCTAATCGGTGCACAATATTTTTCGGTACCCCTTCTTTTGCTAACTCCAAAAGATTCGATGATTTATATACGTTAGAATGCAAGATATATTTACCCATTCGAGAAACTTGGATTTCCTAAGTCCAAGTGCCAAATGGACAGTATTTGGCTTTGAGATTAATTTATAGTCATCACGAAAACCAAACAAATCGGAAATTGAAGTCTTTTGAACGGTATTGGAGATTCTGACGATATCAGTGGAATGCTTGACTACAGGACGATTTCTCCTTTAAACTTTCCAGTCAAAATATTTGCTTCAAGAAGTTACTCGGTAATTTTTTTGATGACCGAACATGTACCTTTGCATAACCCAGGTGGATTTAAGTTACACAGCAGAATAACCAATGAACCAATCTTCAACCAAAAAATTGTGTGGTGGCAATCTGGATATATCCAGACAATTCAAAAACTCAGTTGAAAAATTTACGGTTTCGTTTTCATCGACAATAGTGTCGATTGATTTAAAAGGCATTGGTTCACATGACAACAACTTTGTTTCTGGAAGTTCATTTCGTCAATACAATATTTTTTCTGATTAATTAACAGGATTACAGAGCCAACCATTATCTAGATAAGTATACAGTATATCCGGAAATACACTCTTAAGCAGTTCCTTTTTTAACTGAACAACAGTATAGAAATTTTCTGGCCATTTGATACATTACGTATTGGGATGCAATTCTACTTCACCGTTTCCAATATCCAGGTTGTTCCAATCTGTTGATAAAAAAATATTGGCTCCAATTGATCATCTTGTAATTGTACTCACGTGTTTAATGTTAATTGAAGTGTTTTGACGTTTAGCCATAAAAACGTTTCTTTCAAACATGAGTTAACCTCGTGAGCAAAAGTAGAGCGAAGAATGACTGGCAATGACTGTTGGAAATCACCAGACAGTAGTACGACAGTACACCCGAACATTTTTTCGTTACCCTTTAAATCTTGCAAAGTTTTATGTAATGCTTCGAGTGAAAGTTTATGGGTTAAGGAACACTTATCCCTGATTATGACTGATCTCCTTTTCAATACCGTAACAACATTCCACTTTTTTCAACAGTATGTATTGCGTTTTGTTTCTTATGAATGTATAATGGCAGTTTGAATGCTAAACGGGTAGTTTTTCCAACTATTTAACAAAATGACAGAAATACCTGAAGATGCAATTGCCAATGCAATTAATTTCCTATTGCAATCGTATTTTCGCAAGGCTGAGCTTGCAAATTTAGTTACTATAGAGAATGAAATCCATACGCGAGACTAGAATCCAAAGCCATTCGACCTCATTCCCTGAATATCCAGCAAAGTTACGGGGGTTTCTGATTTCCGAATCCAGATCC
Organism: Trichonephila clavata; assembly: GCA_019973975.1. Taxonomy (NCBI): domain Eukaryota; kingdom Metazoa; phylum Arthropoda; class Arachnida; order Araneae; family Nephilidae; genus Trichonephila; species Trichonephila clavata. Next base: position 79,981 of record BMAO01033901.1, read on the forward strand.
GGTTTGCCCGATCCGATTCATATCCTTTGCCTATTTTCAGGGTATCTACACCTAAAAGTTCAGTCCCTGAAGGGGAGCATTATGGTTGTCCGGCATTATCTGCTAAAGTTACGGGAGTTTCTAAAATCAGATTTTAGATTTTTATTCACCATTCAAAAGAACACCAGGAAAGCATTTTTCACACCCCAAGAATATTAATGTCAGCACCTGCCATGGCTCATGCAAAATACAATCGTCTGGCATTATTTGGCATATTTATGAGATTTGCTTGGACTTGACTCTGAATATTTGGATTGTCAGTATTGAAATATGTTCAAGATCCACTTTTAGTGTCTCTACGTTTATAAGTTAGACTGATTCCGCTAACCACGAATATTACGGTCGTCCAGCATTATCTGGCAAATTTATCAAATCTCTTAAAATTCAATTTCAGATTCTCATTCCACACCACGAAATGCACACGGGGTTGATTTTTGATGCCCCAGGGCGTGCAAGTTCAATCGCTATAGGAATGAAATTCCGGACGCGGGGCTTGAATGCAAAGCCTTTCCAGCTAATTCCAGCAATATACGGCTAAGTTACGGGAGTTTTAAAATGTGATTTCAGATTCTTGTTTCCCACTCCTAGACGCAACCGGAGGCTACTTTCAGTGCCCTAGAGCCTGCAAGTTCAGTCATTGAAGGTGGGGGGCATTACAATTGTCCGGCATTATCTAGAAAATTTACGGGAACTTCTAAAATTCGATTTCAGATTCTCGTTCACCATCCCAAAATACACCTGAAACGCACTTTTTCCGCCCTAAGACATTAAGGTAAGCTCCTGCCAAGGTTTGCATAATAGACAGTTGTTCGGATTTATCCGGTAAAGTTACGTAATTTTTCAGATCAGATGCCAGATTTAGATTGACCGTTTTGAAATACGCCCTGGACCATGTTTTCATGCTCCAAGGTTTTTAGGTAAGTCCCTACCCCGGTGTGTCTAAAATACGGTAGAGCGGCATTATACGGTAAACTTACGGGTATTATTGGGAACCGATTCAAAATTCTGATTTCACTTCTCAAAATAAGCTGGACACTCACTTTTCGTGTACCTTTGTTTACAAAATCCGTTTCCGCAGATATAAGCGCATTGCAGCATTTTGCGAATTTTCTTGTTTCCCGGATTTTTCCCATTTCCAGCAATAAAAAAAAATATGACGTCATTAATTGAAATAAAATCTAGTCTATTTTTTAAACTGTACGAAATTCTACAAAATATGCAAAATTATATTAAGATCGGTTGAGTTGTTTCGGAGTTCATCGCGGACAAACAACGCGACACGGGATTTTTATATCTACAGACAACACTAGGCAACACCAAAAATGTTTCTGGCTCAAAAAGTAGTTTATTATGAGGTATTTTGGCCCGCTAATCACAAAATAACCATAGAAACTTCAGATTAGCTCTTGTTTTCAAGAATTGGAACTCCTCATAAATAGCTGTATTTTCACTCATTTTTACTTTCTGTGTATAATCTTTGCGATGTTCATTTAAGCGGGTAGATGGAAGAACTTTCCTCAGGAACGTTTTTTAACTTCTACAAAAGGCATGTAACAGCGTCACATCTGCTGATGTGTTTTGAGTGTAACCTAGAGCGGCAGTATAACAAAAAAGTCGATAGTGCACGATTCAAATGACGATTCCCCACAGACTACATCAAGCAGAATCGAGTGAACTCGTAAGAGATCTTGACTTGCCAAAACAGAAGGCATAGCTTCTGTCAGCCAGACTGCACCAATGCAATCTGCTCCTACGAGGCGTTAAGTTTACAGAGTACAGGACTCGTGAAAAGAATCTTCTTCATTTCTTTGAGAAGAAAGAACATGCGGTTGCACGTATTGATGTCAACGGCTTTATGAATTTCATGAACACCAGTTATGATCCAAATAACTGGAGGTTGTTTATAGACACTTCCAAGCTTAGTTTGAATACAATATTACTACATAATGGCAATCTTCTCTCTCTCTCTCATTCCATTCCCATCGAATATTCCGTTCATGTAAGGAAACTCATGCAAATGTGAAATTACTTCTAGATTTAATAAAATACGAGGATCATAAAGGGAAGATCTGTGGTGAAAGTCATTGCTTTATTCATGGGAATACAGTTAATCCATACCAAGTAATGCTGTTTTCTGTGTTTGTTCAACAGTAGAGATCGAAAATTGCACTACATACAAGACAAATGGCCGTCCAGAAATCTAAAATCTGGTGAAAGAAATGCCCCAAATGATCCTCTAGTAAACTCAAATGATATTCTGCTTCCAGTCCTGCACATTAAGCTGGAATTAATGAAAAACTTTGTGAAATCCATTACAAGGATGGAGTGGCTTTCCAATACCTTGGATCGAAATTCCCAAGATTGTGTTATGCAAAGATTAAGGAGGGATTCACAGTGGTCCCTCAAATACCGGAAATAATGAAGGACCTCGCTTTTTATCTAATTCTGGAAGGAAAAGAGAAAGTAGCCTTTAAAAGTATGGTACGATGCTTTCTAGGCAGCAAAAAATATGACAACTATTAACAGCTAGTGAAAAAAACTACTAAAAAAGTTCCATGATCAAGGAGGCAGTATGTCTCTAAAGATTAATTTTTTACATTTCTCATCTTGATTTTTGTACTAAGAGCTGTGGAACAGTAAGCCATGAACATGGGGAAAGGTTTCATTAAGATGTCGCAGCAATAGAACGTAGATATCAGGGTCGTTGGTATGAGACAATGCTCGCAGACTACTGCTGGACAGTTATATGGGATACTCGGGCTTCGACATCCTAGAGGCACGTTCACAGAAAATAAACTAAAGAATACTGCTGACTTCTAATAAGAACACTGTTTCTAGAAGATTTATTAGTAGTTGTATTTATTAGTTAGTAATGTTTTGTTCTTCAAATTTACCCGTTAATTGATGGATGGGTTATTGTATATCTTAAAAACAAGAGCTAATAAATAAATTTCATTTACAAATTCGTTTTTTTCAACCCAAAATTAGTAAGAATAAGCTATTTAAAACTAGGAAATAGTCATAAAGTTGTTTTTTGTTGCCTAGTGTAATTAGTCACGGCACTCACGCCTGAAAGTCATAAAATCTCTCTACGTACAATTTAAGTGGATTTATTTACACAGAAAGAAATTTGATATCCGTAGCACTTTCGTATTCGATACAAATACTTTAATAAAAGATTAGAATTGTAAATAGAGAGAAATTTAAATAAATAAATGCAAGCAGTTTACTTCCTCGCATTATGATTCGAATTTGGCATTGTATACAACCAAATAGATCTGTTATAACTTTTTCTAAATTATAACTGTATCATTGTGTCACATTTTATAAGAATTGTTGATTTTCTTTTACGGTTAGAAATGCAAAAAATAGTGTAAAAGAAGAATATAATACTCCTTTCAAAGGTTGTGTCTCTATGTATTCAATATTTTTAGACACATATACATTTTATATTACCAAGTATAAAGTAAAGAAAATATTTAGCTGGTTACAGAAAGTTTTCTGCATAATATAATCAAATAGATAGTAACTTGTCACTACTTTTTGGTGATTGTTATCAAGATATTGTACTTTTTTTAGTCAGAATATCAAAATTTTATAAATTCTTTAAATGCATAAGTAATAACTTTTTATGCAAACAAAATTGAATTTTCGAAGTATATAACACCTCTAACAGATGTATTATGCCTTTAAATAAATTTTGAAAAAAATATTTATATTTAATTACTTAAGGAAAATTGAGCTTTTCGAATAGGCCTTCAACTTTACATTTAACTTAGAAAATAATATTTTACAAATGTATATTTGTAATTACTGAAAAGCACAAAAGTAGCTCTACATATAGTTTGAATATTCTAATCATTTTTATTATTAAAATTTCAGATAAAATTTTTTTTTTTCCATTTCAGAAAAAATTGATTACACCAAAAAAAAAAAATAAGACTCCAAAGTTCTTTACTTCTAATTGGCTGTGCAGTTTTTGTTAACGACAAAGAAACTCTAAAAATGGAATTCATTTTGACCGCTTTAGCAATGTTTTATAAAAGAAAGAAGGAAAAAAGATTGGATGCCTTTTTACTCTATTTTTTTAATATTTTTCATGCAATTTTTTTTCCACATCTATCTAATTCTTTTTCTTTTATCTTCTTTCAAATTTTTTGTAAAAAAATTTATAACTGATTGCCCGTTTTTAGAATTCTGCAGCACATTTTTAAGTCTAATAGCATTTATTCTTCAAGAAAAAAGTTTATAACAGATTTCTGGTTAGTGTCATAAGTAAAAATGTACAAAAAATAATTTTTGTTGAGTTTCTAGGAAATTTTTCTTTTCTAAATTTTTTTATACACTTTCCTTGCAACTACATTCATCTTTCGAAAAAGCCTTTCACTTATTAGAAAATAAGTCAAGTCTTTTTTTCCCCTGGACAAAAGATTTTTTTTCGGTTT
>BMAO01033902.1:0-15796 GCA_019973975.1 Trichonephila clavata
CCAACATTTATTTAATATAATAAGGATATTAAATGTATTTTTTGAAGTGAACCAAAATTAAACAAAAAGAAAATATTTTAATCCTCAAAATAATTTCCTACATTGTTTGGGAAATTGTTTTATTTCTTACAGCACTTTTGAGTAACGTTTCCTACATGCATTTAATACATTATGCATATAATATTAAAGTTATATATATATTCATTCTATGGAAGTATTTACATAACTCTTAGAATTACTGGAGAATTAAACAAAAATACAATTTTAGCTCTGAGGTTTGGGAAGTCTGGTGGTTACTTTATTTACGTAACAACAAAGAGTTGAGAAAATTTCTCTAGCAAATTACCAACAATGGTTGTAGAGTCATAAAAAGGTCCAAGAAAAGTCTTGTGGGTGAAAGTACAGATATGTACTTTTTCTGAAGCGCATAGCATATCAGTTGTTCCACAGCTGAAGGAAATGATAGGGAAAATTACGGTACAACATACGTGTACTGCCGAATTATAAAGATCAAAAATAAAGCAATAAATTAATTTTCAAAAATACCAACAAACCACTTTCAATGGTAGTATTTTTTTAAAAGCAAAAGTAGTCCTTACTTTTTTTTTGAACCTGTTGATATAACAATGTGATTAAATAATGGTGCGACGTGGTTCATTGAAATAATATTGTTTTGTAAATCCTTTTAAAAATTCAATCAGTATTCAGAACCAATAATTAAGAAAAATAAACCAATATTTCTTTTTAAATTTATTCATTATATTATAAAAATACTTCTATGGTTATATAATTTGCATCAAAATAGAGCTATTACAGACTATTTGCATATCCTTTTCTACGACAGCTAAAGTACTTCGTAGAATTTTCTATGAAAAATTAAAAATTTAATCATATTAACGAATTTGCATGTTTTACTAAATTGTTGAAATATCTTTGAAAAAGAAGATTAATAAATGAGAAATATAAATAAGCCCTTTTACAGAAGCAAGATTTTTATCTTGTAAAGTCTCATTGTTGTAGTAGGTTTATTGTAATTAAAATGAGTCATTTAAAAAAAATATTCAGATACAGAAATATTAATAGATTATTTAAAGTTTAAATTATTTTCAAATGGTTTTATTTTCATGTAATTTATGCCACACTGAAACAAAGCGAGGATTATTGGCGATGGATTTCGTAAATTTGAACTATGTTAATAAAAGATTTATGGCTCCTGAACTGGGGAAATAATCACATATCTTCAACACACAGTAAAAATGACAAAGACCAAACATTTCACTTTTTTATTAAAAACTATCATTTTATTAAAAACCTATAATTTATTTTGTTAAATGTTTCATTCATTTCTTATTAATTTTTTTATTAAAAATTATTATAAAATTTGCAAATCGTAGTTTAAAGAAACTATGGATAATTAATTCGTGCTCCACAATACTGTAATAGTTGATTGCTTAGCGTGTTTAAGGTAGTAAAGATGAAGCTTAAGAAAAATTTAAATGTTTGAGTAAATGTAGTGGATTAATGAAAATTCAAATTTAAATGATAGAGAAACCAGCGAATAAATCAAGCTTGAAATGAGAAGAAAATATTTTCTCAGAAAGTCGATTTAAAGTAAAAGTTGAAAAAAAATTAGTACATAAACATTCAAATTGGAATTCTTTTTGGTTTCTTTAAAAACAGCCCTCAAGATATTTTCCTCCAGAACATCTAACCTTTTAAAGTTTTAATGTTCAAAAATTTATTTTTAGTTACCTGATTATATTAGTTTTTTCTTAGATTGTTTAAGGGTTAAAAATATTTTGCGTGTGTATCTGAAATAATTTAAGATAATTGGCATGCCCGTATAAAATTTAATTTTCTTTAATTTTATAATAATAACAAGTAGTCTAAACTGTATTCAGTCTATGAAATAGTGAATGTGTTGCTAATTCCCCTAATTTAACTAAATTTACAGCATGCAAACAGTTTTGTATATAAAAAAACATATGGTTCAAATTAATTGACTTATGAAAAATATGTTTTACTGTGTATTTATTTTTTCGATTTTAAAATAATAATATAAAAAGTGTGTTTATAGCATTGTTATATGACTCTATTTTAGCAAAACCCAAAAATAATCATAATTAAATTTCCAAGTTTTATACTTAAAATTTCAGTCATAAAATAGCGTTCATCAATTTAAAAAAGAGAAAAACTATGTTTTTGCAATGCGAAATATTTTACCAAACAAAGGAAAAAAATTACAATTTTGAGCAAAATAATAGTCTATACATCATATACCTATTTTTACATTTACTACGCTGTTAATTTAATCAGCATAATTGCTAATGCCTGGAATCTGACGGAATACTTATCAAAATATGACTCCATATAATTAATTTGTTTAATATATTCTTTGATTTAAAACAAACTTAGTTTTTCCATCTCAAATTTTTCTTATTTTTTAATGTAATTTGCATTTTTTATTTTTTGATAAACAACTTGTGATAAAATATGAAATATGTCGGGATTTTTACATATAAAATTTTATATATGTTACAAAGAGAAATAATACATATCTGCCCGTGTTTGCACTTTTTGACTAAACATTTCAAATATACTTTTATTATACTTCACATTTAAGCTATTTATATAATTCATTTCTTTTAATTTTATTTATATTAAATTCTTATTATAAATAGAAAATGTTAATGATATTTGTGATATAGTTTTCCTATAAAATTGTATTTAAAGCAGTTTCTACTGTTTTGATATATACAGCTATATAAGGAATATTAATAAAATAAGTTTCAGATTCTATCTTTTTAGAAGCATTTGCTATATATAACATAACTTCGAACATTGTTTTTTTTTCTTTCCGGTTCAACTAATAAAATATAAATCGGCTGAGTTCCGTTTTTGCTTCCGCCAAAAGTATATTTTCGGTTCTGCTTGAATGAAAAATTTTACTTAATGTATATTCCTATTTATACTAAAAATATAATTCTATCATACACAAAAATGTAATTGTATCAAAGTTTAGAACATTACAAGTAGTCTCATGTGAAATTGTAATGGAAAAGTACTATGAACGTCAAAGCAGAAATCAACGAGTAATCTCAATTTCATGTATTTTTCTAGAGTTCCATATGTTTTTATTATACAAATACAATTATTAAATTTATTGCAAACTTTTGAAACTAATATCAATAGAGGAAAAAACCTACAACATTTTCATCTTAAAATGCATAACTTTATTTATTTTAATAAAATATATGTAAATTATATATACCACTAATGAACTTACTTCGCAATTAATATCAGAATAATAATAATAATAATAATAATATATATATATATATATATATCATATTTCCAAACATTCAGAGCATGACTGTATTCTTATGCTTAACGTACATATTTTCCTTACGTTGAAGACAAAAGCAGTATGTGTTTGCATATTTTACCCATAAATAAACAGTGCAGCGCCCCATTTTCAGCGGCTTATTGCTGTTTTAATAAGTTCAGTAAGGATTATTTTTTTTATTTTTTGGTAAGGTTCAGGATTTCTGATCTCATATCACACTGTGACGGCACAAGTTCCATTTCAATCTCCTCTAAAAATCTTGAACGTCTTAGTTTTTTATCAGGAAAAACCGAATGATAGACAATACAAACATTAATTCTATAAGTGTAAAATAGATGGTAAAATCATAGCAAGGACCCACGGTTATTTATATCCGGGGGACATTATATATACTACACATTTCATCAGTGAAATCAACACCATCTTTGGTCGCATTATAAAATTTAAATTTCAGGATTTATCACTCCAGAGGTTGGTTTCTAAAACATCATGGTCCTTTTCACATGCATAGTAGATATATGTAGGCATCTTTTTTTATTTTTTTAAATTTTCTACAATAAGAAAATAATGTTATCGATATTTCACTATGAAATCATAAAGTGGACGTGCCAGGCTTTTGTTTACTGTTGAAAGATAACGACTTTATCCTTCATAAAAATCTTCCTTTTATTTTTTCGAAATTGTTAATTTATTTTTTAACACTCTTCTGCGACTGATATACTAGTATACCAACTGACCCAACAAGTTTTACTTCCAGAGCATATAATAATGACGTAAACGCAGTAACATTTATAACGTAATCAGCACGAGTTGTTCTCAGCACCCCAGATAAATTTTGAAGATCATTACGTTCCAAACGATTGAAAGCGAGTGCATCAGATCAGAAGGTTAAATGAATTAAAATGTGCAGCTATGGAACAAATCGTGGCTTTCCGTATTTTTTTTTTTTTTTTTTTACATTCCTGTGATGCATTACTTGTTTCTGGGTGTACATATCAACCCGTGCGCCTAATCCCGGTTAATTTAAACCCCACCATGTCAAAAGAGTTAGCCATACCATATCATAAATAATTCTTAAATATTATTTATTTTTATTAATCAATTTTAATTTTATTCATTAATATTTTTTTTAAATATTATAATAATATTTTTATAAAAATACTCTATTCAAATTTAATTAATTTAAAAGTTGCTTATCAGTAGCGGATATGATTTGATTTGCCACAGATAAGTTTGTTGCCATTGTCTGTTATTTTATACTCAGACAGATTGCTCTGATGGTGATTGAATTGTATTTTAAAGCATTTCTAGAGATTTTTCATTTTTGTTCTCGTCTAATTTCTTTCTATTTTTAACTAGTTGTGTAAATTAGGAAATAAGAATACTAATATGCGTTGAATTCTATGCATATTAGTTACAATATAAACAGTATATGTAACACATATAAATTTAAAGAAGTAAGTCCTAGTTATATCTTTTTGAATATATTATATAAAACTATTCATTTATATTACATAAATTAATGTACATTATTTTCCCTGGTGATAGAATGTTAAGGAAGAAACACATTTTCATCGATATTTAAAAAACTACAAGACTAATTCAAAACAATAACAGTACGAAAATAGCTGAAGGATGATAAATCAAGAAGATAGTGAAAGAGGTTTATTTGCCGCTTTAGAGAGATGTGTGCAAGGGTAATGCATCCCTTGCATTGATCACTAATGCTTTTTATGATGTTAAATATAATATTTTCGAAAATTTAATACCATCTCTTAATCATGCTCTGGAGTGTTCTATCGACAGATGGCATGCTGCAAATCAAAGATCATTCCAGGCGTGTTCTATGAGATTTCGATCTGAAAGTTTGATAAAAATAGTCTACTTTATTCATTGAATATCTTAGTCTCAAAATATCCACGAATTAATCAAACACTAAATATATGGACCTTATAAACCATTAAAAAGAGACAGGGTGAAAAATGTTACAATGCAAAGTCCCGTACAGAGCGTTATGATTCCACTATCAGAACTCAGAGAAGCCACGGGGTGCAGTGATGGACAAACTGTCAGACAGAAATGTTATCGATAGACTGTTAGTTCTGTGCTCTTATCAAACTTAACGCAGTATCCCTACATAAAACTCCAACATCCATATAGGGATTTCCTTCCGAAGTTGGAAAAATGGTTCCAGACCCCTTGTTTTCACCATAAGTGAAAACTAGTCTTAGAATTATCTACTTCAAGTCAGGAGAGGGAGCTGCTGTGCACACCTTAGTATTTAAAATGTAAATATTGTTAGTGTGTAATTTGATTTGTAGAATGTAGGTCATATATTACGGCTATATTAGTAATAAAACATTGTTGTATTTAAATTTGTGTCTTCTTTGAGTATTATGATCAATTACTAATGACACTACATACTTATTCGTTTCGTTTGCAAAGGAAATCTGTTTAATTTTTTATGTTCGTCACACGGGTGGATTCTTTTGTGATCTGGAGTGAATGTGCTTCAGACCACAGGTCTTCCGACATTACGTCCTGCCTCAAGAAGCCTTCCAAAGTAAACATTGAAACTGAGGCATATTAGAGGCAAAAGTAAGGACATTTTGGAATGAATTCAGAGCTGCCGTCCTTTCCTCCTCCTTTAAGCTAAAACCATTTATCATATATCATTCCTTGTGATTACTCTTAAGAGCACTGAAACCGAAGCTAGGTGGTAGGTCACCAGAAATTGGTTGCATAGTCTGAAAACTGCAACACAGATAGCATTCAGTTATTTAACAACCTACTCTTGGAAGTGTCCCGTCTCCTTTCTTCCATCTATTCTTCATCCTATAAAATCAATCATAAGTTGTCTTCTTGTCATTGCTTGGAAGAGTTTTGAAAAGAAAATTAAACCTTCAGAAACATGAGCAAAACCGAGCTTCATATTGTTAAGTGATTGAAGGGCAAAGCGTAAATGTTATCCTAGTTTTCAAAAAAAAAATGAATGGATTTGGTTTCATTGTGAATAGTTAAGATGATCTTTTCTTTACCACATTTATTACTTTTTAATAAGAAGTTTGTAGTTTTGAAATGTCCATGAAAATGTGATTGTTTATTATCCTTTGCACAGCCGTTCATATTATTGAGTCCGATATCCGTTCTATTTCTATAAAGCTCAACAAACATATTCATTTTAGATTTATACTTCATTTCCTATTATCTCGACACTACTCCAAAAAAGTTTCGTAATACTATCTCTAAATATTTATAGTTTTCTTTCAAAATGCTGAATTATTCTTTACTTTCATTAAATGAATGATCTCGTGTACCTCTTTCTATTTGGGGTTTTCGTATGTATTCCGATGCACCTCAGTTATTTAACATAAACACTCATACATACATATATATACACTGTCACAAAAATATATGCACTCTGATGAAACATGATTCAAGTCAGCATCGAGAACTTATTGTTCACAACACAGGTTTTTTATCAAGCTATTGACACATCTTTTCGTGAGAGAAACAACAACAAGTAAGATGCCCATAGAATTAATTCAGCTCTATTCTTATTCCAGAATTGCTAAACACTTTTTAGTTTTGTTTTTGATTCGAAAATAAAGCGTGGGATCATTGCTATGCTGTTTCTTATCCCAGATAGTGTAGCTAAGGTACACATCTACATAAAAACCATAAATCTCAAAAAAATTCTAGAGATAAATAGGATTTCCTAAAATCTCGTCACATATGTAAAATCAAACAATTCACAATATGATTGGGAGAGGCCTGATCAACCTCGCACTATGACACTTTGGGAAACATTCCAGCCGTGTTTAAAGGTAAGATTTGATATGTTCATCAAAAAGCGCGGCGAGTCATCTGCTGATCCCTAGGAATATTATATTTGGTGACATTAACGTGGTGTTTACCTAGAATACCCAAGTTGGGCAGGGGGGATTCTCCAAAATGCACCCAATTATATCCGAATAATTGTGGAGAGTTTCAGCAAAAGTTAGACAATTGTCACTCAGCTAGATCTCAGGAGTGGCAAACTTGCCCAAACTATGACCTATCTCAGTACCATTCAATTCTATATACGACGGGCACATTGGAAGTATATATATATAAAAAATGTCTAGAAGAGAGAGAGAAATACTAACAACAATATCCAGAATATTTAGGCTTGACATATCCCCAACAGTCGTCCAACGAGAAAGGTGCTGTATAGAAGCACGGCTGTCAGTTAAATCAAATGACCCTGAAGCAAGGTCATAAGTAGTGTCAATAAATTGCAATAAGTCCAGACCTAAAAATCGAACATAGTTAATATTCATAATCGTGATGTCAAATGTACTATAAGGTGCCTCAAAGTTCACTCCGTTTCCAGAAATACAACAGTAGCCCATGCTGCCATCAGTATAGATTTTTATGCTGGATGAGGGATGACATGAATTGTTTATAGAGTAACCTGTCTAGTAAATTCTGGTATATCAGACCTTTTACACACTCTGGTGATTAGCTCAGTCTGAAAATATGTTCGATCAGAGTCGAACTTTTAAAAGGGGAAAATGACCTTAAGGCGTGAGGTTCAAAATTACCAGTTAACAGGCCCATATCAACTGTGAAAAAAATGGAGCAAACAAAGGGAACATGAAGTCGACCCCTCCTTCTTCTATATTCTTTTTATCATTTGTGATAGAGTTCAATGCTAAGAATGCTGTTGACCACTTCATATTTCGGACAGCAGGAGTATTGAATTTGAAAGATGCATCTTGGACAAAAACGTAATTTTAAGATTTTCTAGTATTTCTTTAATTTTCATGGTATACTGTAACATAGAATGTACTTAACAGTTGTATACTAAAATAACTTATAACAAGTATTTTGCAATTTGTTTAAGATGATTCACCTCACGGGAGTCGAGATGCTTTTGAGATATGCAGTGCGAAGATGAGCTAAGAAACATTAATAGACCTCTTTCATTACGACTCAGGATTGAAAAAAAATATCTAATATACAATGCCCTGTTAAAGACGAAGAACCAGGTCCAACTGTACTATGAGCTCTGAAGAGGAAGTAAATATTCCTTTGTAAAGAGATCAAGAAAATAAGACTGTCAAACTTTCGTTGCGTAAAATGTGAAAAAATGTACGGCCTTGAACATTATATAATAATTTCTAAAGATTAAAACAAAAAATTCAAAAATGTAAGTATGTAAGTGTAACAGTGATAACTAACCACTCCCTTTGTGATTTATTTTTTGCTTAAATTGCAATCTCTTATTATATTTTAAATATTTACGACATGTGTAGCATTCATATGTACGTATTTGTGACAAAAGAATTTTTTTTATTGAAAATACTTTTAGAATTACGTATAGTTATAATTATTCTCATAGATGTAATTAGTTTTGTTCACATTGAAATGATTACCACAAACGTTTCAAATTTTAAAAGTTTTTTTTTAACTTTTTAATATATGAAATTATAGGCGAATCTTTTACTTTTAAGGGAACATTCCTAATTTCTCTCCCTTTTTTAAAACGTCTTAACTCCTTTGATTTGTATTATTTTTCCTCTGATGACCATTGAATGCTTGGGCGATACATTAGATATGTACGTCTATCTATTATTTCACTAATTATCTGTTATTTTGACAGATTGCTAAAATTCTATAAATAAAATTAATTTTAGAGTTTCAGTAGCAACAATTATGCCTTACTTCAATATTTTACTTATAACATAACGATTTAATGTTAAATCTCACCAATAAAATGATTAAATTATCTTTTAATGCCAGTACGAGTTGTTGAAGCTGAGAGATGCCGCGTATCTATGGATGAAAATTGAAGCCAAACTAGTGGATGGTTAAGCCTACTGAATGCTATCTTTACATTTTTTTTTATTTTTAATTTTTGAAATTTAGTTTTAACAGTGTATAATAAAGGTAATCATTAAATAATAATCCCATGTAAAAAATTGCAAGTTTGTTGCTAAATGTTTGTAAAATTTAAATTTTTTAAAGATTTTTTAACATTTAAAAAAAAATTAAGGCTTTTTTTTAAATATGTATCTTTTCTGTCAAAATTTGTTTCAAAGTATTTTATAACATACTCCATAAAACTGTGAATAGTATTTTTTATGCTGCTACTCATTAATTTCATATAAAATTTTTCGTTGTGAAACATACAAAAACTCACGAAAAAGCAACAATTTTGATTTTGATTTTTTAAAAAAAAATTGCTGCGTATCTTAGAGCTAATTCCATGCACAGTGTTACAAAATATACATTTTAGAGCGCATGCTTACTTCAATTATTGAAAAGGGTTTTGAATGATAGTACCTGATCACAAATTCAATATGGAGAAACATAAATTTGACGTTTCCATTCTTTCAATGGCATGGTATAATAGTCATCGTATTGTCTGGAACTTTTTATGAAATGTTAATTAGCTTATTAAAAGTAGCTTACATAAGAAATTGCAACAATGTGGAACAACTAAACAGTATACTAGCATAATGATTGTATAGAAGAAAACCAATGAAGATCAATATTTCCTCAATTTTTACCTTAAATTTTGCAGGCATGTTTATAATTATTCGATGTATCATATAAGTCAATAACAATTTTTCGATAGTTCGATGATTTTTCGGGTATTATGCCGCCTTAAATGGGAAAGAGGCGATTTTGTTTTATATTTAACATACGTTTAATTACACACACACACACACACACACACACACACACATATATATATATATATATATTATATATATTTAATTTACTTAAAGCTCAGAAAAATAGTGATTAACACATTTTCAAATATGAAAACTGAGACTCAAATGTATCCCTCTTTTATATAATCATATCTGTCCTACATCTATTATATCAGAAAAGATTAAATTATTTTATAGGTAATTGTTCCATCAATCTTAAGCTACTTTTTTGACATTTTGGAAGTACGATTGTGGTAGATCGGAGCATTTTAATTGTTATATTTTTAATTAATTTTAACATGTTGTTTGCTTATTTTCTGTGCTGCCACTACATCTTTCTAGATTATAATGATATGTGAAATACTACTATCAAAATGCCTTAGTTTTTCTTGATAAATCTCTTGAAAAAGAAATGGAAATTATGCAACACATAGTTAAATCTTTTTTTAAACATATTCATTAAAGGGAATCAATTTTAAATGATTTTAAAATAATCTTAAACATAATCATAATTTCTGAGCAGAAAAAAATTGTTTAATTTTACAGTTCATTAAGTTATAAAACATAAAGCGTCTTGAGTTTTAAATATATCTTAAATACATTATGTGGTTATTTTTTTTCTTTTTGGAATAATTGAAGTTTTCAACTGGTTTCTTTGTTTACAGTATTGCGCTTTTTTCTTCTCAGAAATTCAAAGAGAAACTTTCTCGTTAGTTATTTGCCATTCTAATCCGATTATATGGTTGTATTGATCTTAAAAGAAAACCTGCAATATAACGAGAATAAACGACTCCAATTATTTTTAGTATTCATTTCCTGATTTATATTTTTTCCTAAATGCTTTTGGACACTAAATTATTGTACCATTATTTTCCAGTACACTAGTTACATCTTGAAAAAATTTCTAAGACTTTTTTCTATAATGAATTCAGAAATTAAAACAAAAATTCTTTTTCTAAATTCCTTTAAAAAACAGACATTATTTCTTCTAGGCTTTGTTTCCAATACAAAACACTGATTTCAAAATGTTTCTAAATAAGTTCTTAAAAATGTCAAATTGTACAAAAGTATTTCATAATTTTTTAAAGAAGTATGCTCAGTTATCAAATACTTTTTTCATAACATATATGCATTAAGCAAGCGAATAGGGAAAATATTCCTTGACTCCAAACATATTTTTTGCGACTTCCTTTTTTTTGCTTAGTTGTTTAATTTGTACTACCACTCTAGATTTTAAAAGTTATTTTTACAGAACATTATTGGATATACCTGTGTTTGTAATTAATATTCCGATATCTATTTTTTTTAGTTCCTTTTTGCTCCGAAAGCTAGTATGTTATCATTTTAATCGAAGATAATTATTTTTCTTAAGTAAACATTGATTTTTAGTATTCTCTTTTTAATAAATGTATACCACATTTGAAACATGTATAAAATAACAAATAATGAGTTACTACTATAATTTACATTGTAATTTAATACTGTTATTATACATAACGTAAGAATTAATTATATACTTTTAAATCTGTGACTCAATCTAATTCTCGTAAAAAGTCATTTTTTATGCGTATGTTTATTTTTGGAGACAGAGGGATAGAGAGAGAAAGAGAATTATCCTGAATATACGGATCAAGTCTTAAGGACAGTGCACTTCAACAATAATTTATTTTACAGGAATCTACGGCTTTAAGTTAAATGTGATGTTCAAACCAATAACTGAAAATGAAAGGATATACGTAACACTTATTGGCAGATTCTTTAAAAATGACTTGGTTGGAATAATTGTACATAATTATGCCACCCAATAAAGATACATTCTTAATAGCATTGGTGTGAGGATTGATGTATATTTGACATCAACTTGCTTCTCATCAGGACTTCACAGCTGAAAGGCTATTTAAAGATAAAACAACATTTACACAATAAGTTGTAAATGCGCAACACACAAATGTGAGCATCCATGCGCAATGCAACCACATACCCACCATTAAATATTCTGCGAATGTGTTATGAGGTATTTTCAAAAAGTTTTTGATTTACTCATGCCCAATACTGAGACAATTCAGTAACCAAAGTTACCTAATTCTTTGGAATAACCTTTATCGGAACTGAAGCAAGAATTTTCCAATCACCATTCGCAACATGGAGAGGCGCTAGCCTCCTTCATTGCGATACGCAAAATTGTATCGATGCCATTTTAAGCCGATTGATTGGGCAGGGTTTTCCAGTCTTTTGGCTATATTGCTCTCCAGAAGTTTTGATATTCTATTTCTTTTTATATATTCATTTGAAAAGCCTTGTTTATTCAGTTACAGTTGACTCAGATGAGGATCGCGCTATCCGTGCATCATGAACGTTAAGTTCTCAACATCTCAATTAGTGTTCGCCAATTTCTTTACCTGCGTTCTTAAGAATGTGTTACTGTTGTTTGGCGAAACTTTGAATAATTTTTGCATACATTACACTAGTAAAAAACACACCATCTCTAAGCTCAATGTATTTCTTTTCATCTATTTTTACTTAAGTTTCTGCCTCACTGCTTCACATGTGCATACACATTAGAAAGTTTTCGCAAATATTTTTCGCAATGCTCTCTATATCAGCCTTTAAAATTTTATATCATAAATTCAGAATAACCGCGTTTCTCTCCCTTTCTCTCTCTGTATATATATATATATATATTTCTTCAAATGTGAAGATGGTTGCAAGGAGCATATAACGGTTAAACAAATGAATACGATCAGGGATTTTAGGACCAAACTAATTTTCAGAACCAATGTACAATTATTTCCAACATAATAGGATTTGATAGTACATTTTCATATTTTTTATATACCCTCCATTTTAAAAATGATTCATATTTTTTATATTTTTATGAAGTATAACACTTACACTAATACTAATATTTTATTCTTGATTCCGTTAATTTTATTTTGTACACTTGGTTTTCATTAAAATACCTAACTCTATGCAATGAGTTGTTTACAAGATTTATGAAATGTGACTTTAAATAAATATAATAATATATAAATATCTATATAGTAAAATAGTCACTTTAATATGATCTTTTCTTCGGTATTAACGTTGTAATAGCTGTACAAATAATTGATATTTTTAAAGAATATCACTTTAAACTTGTAATACCTGTCGGTTTCTGCTTGACTCTGAACCCTTGTCTACCGTAACCGGCTAGGTGTGTGGAGAAACTGAATAAACAACAGAGATGATTTCATCTAATTAATTTATCTTCCAAAAATAACAATCAGACACAATAACAATCTAATAAAGATAGGTGATCAAATAGTAGAGCGTGGAGGTGAGATCTACTACGGACCCTCAATTGAATCTAAAAGCTTGCATACGCTCAAAAATAACTACGTCGCACACTAATAACCTATCTTCTAACTAATCAAGCTCACGATACATGTATTTTTATGCATCGAATCCTACACTGGAATCTTGCAGGTGATTTTTATCGGGATTGATCAATGTCGTTGGATCCATTGGTGTAATCCATTTTCCTGGACAACTCCAAGACTTCTTAATAATTCTACTATTTTCAATCTTACTAACAAACTAACTCGCAGACTCTTTGCTAACTCCTACTTGCCAACTCCAACTTGTTAACCCCCAGACTCGCGAAACATAATTTATATAATATACTTCATTACATAATCACGCTTTCTTGGTTGGCGAAAGTTGGTTGAATAAATTATTTTTCCCAGAGGGTCCCCAAGGTGTTAATATAGTCGTGGATAGAGCCGTCATAACTTTATTTACAAAATTAATGGATAATTACATCTTTTATGGCCATATCGTCTATTTTTTTTAAATAATTTAAACATTTCAAAGATAACATTTTGAGCAAATACTATTCACATATGAGCCATTTCCTTTGAGTATGGTGTAAGTATATTTCATATTACATGGAGATACTTAAAGTTTCGTATTTGAATGGTGTGAAAATTATTTGTATGCGTCAGTATGCTTATTCTATGTTTCTAAAAGTTAAATTGATTTATTTTATATCTTGATTGTCTTTACTGTATTAGTTAAAATAAATTTATGCATTTGATTCTAAAATGGATTTACACAACTTTCAGAGGAAATATCAAAATAATCAATTTTTAATTTTGATCATTATAATCACCAAAATCCGAGATAATGAATTAAAATATTTTATATAATTGAGAGTGTCACCACGCATATAAAAATGAAGTAGACAAATAAAATTAGTGAAAATTTTAAGCTGTGTATTATTTGTGGAAAGCAGATTTAAATCACTTTCAAAGTAATTGTTCTTGTAATTTCATTAACTAAGTAAAATTATATTGACAAAATAATGAAGAATTTGAAGATTTTTTGGCGGGGAATGTTTTAGAAAAAAGCACATGGCAAATTGCATTCAATTTTATCATTGACTAACTTTTCGTTAAAAAGGAATTTACACCACTCGAAGAAAATGGCTTATATATATATATATATATATCTGTAAACACTTACTTCCCTTCAGACGTAGGGACACGTATTATCAGAGATCTTTCAATATGTCCTGTTTCTATTTTCTATTGATTGAGATACCACTACAAACTTCTAAGGAGTGGAAGTTTTATTGTGCTGAATGTTCTCAAAATCATTTCGTCAAAACAAGTCTTTTTAATAGGTGCATTGCTCACAATACACTTAATTTATTCAATCAAAGCACTTAAGAGTAGTAGTTAATTGATTCTACAACAGAAGCATTTACTAGAGAGTTGAGAAAATTTCGTGAGATTTATCTCTCCCCTGCCGGCTATACTTGCAATCAATGCAAAATAACAGGTGCAACACAAATCATTAAAAGTAAACTTTTTATTACTTTTGTTGCTTGAACTAAGTATTGGGTAATGTGTTTGATAATCTTATTTACTGACTACCGGATTTTAAGTCCTTGTTTCTGTAAATATACAGGAAAAGAATGTTTAAAGTGCTCCCTCCTTAACAGTTTGTATGATAAAAGTAATTTAAATAAAAATCAGTAATTTGGGTTTAGGTGATTTGAACAATAATACTTAATTCCGAGTGCATAGTGTTGGTTAAGGAGATAAACAGATTCGCATTGTTTTTTTTTTCAAAATGGTTTATATAGTATAAAATTGCACTTCCTTTGTTAGTTTTCCAAGAAATTAGAAGTAATTCTTTTCTTCTTTCTTATCTACGTTAAGCTAAGCAAAAAAATTTCTTAAAAGTAAATATAAGACTTTAAATGAGTAAGAATTAAAATTTTTATGATATTATAGAATTTTTTTTGAATATATGTGTGCATGTATGCATGATGTGCATAAATGCAGGCTTATTATTTCATTTACGGTGAGTACGAAGTTTTAGAATATAATTCCCAGGACTATGCTTACAAAGATTCACTAAGTATTTAGCCTGTTAATAAAATATAATTTATCATTAGAAGGATCTGTGTATAAACGCATACGAGTAAGACATGCATGTAATAATATTTTTTTTTCATGGTATATTCTTAATCGGCTATAAGTCGATTCATTATTGAAATAATAAAAATTCAATACAAACTGCATCTGAATTTTCATAAATTTATGTTTTAGTAAAAAAAGGAAACAGAATTAATGTGATCAATTTCTGATATCGCAAATTGAGTAGAAATAACAATTATAAAATTTTTTTACCAAAATTTTGGTTATTTACTTAATTTTAAGGATAACATAAACAATATTAGTAAATATTTAGGAAACGA
>BMAO01033903.1:0-15312 GCA_019973975.1 Trichonephila clavata
TGCCCTGGTGGACTTTTTTGTGTTCAATACAGTATTTCATTAATTATTAACAAAGAATATAAATAAAGTAATTTATGTACTTGCACGCTATTGCAACAATGCCTACATTCCAAGATCACTTGCTAAGTTGGCAACCCCGATTTTACATCTGTCGTATGTGCTCAATTGGCAACCATGTGCTTTGTTTCATATAAAGTTACCAATACAGTTTCGATTAATATGCAAGTACCTTAATAAGCTTTTAAACTTGACGATTTTTGTCTTTTACCCACTTAACAGGTAAGTACCTAATTGAATGCAAATGCTATTTATGTTCTTATCAGATGCCATGTATAATACATTTATAATTGTTCTTACGTGTTGACTAATTTTTTGTATCTTTGTTTTGTATTGTTAGATTAATATGGTGAAACTTGAATTATAAATGTAAATCTAAAGTTGGACATGGAAAATGAACAATTCATTGATATTTACGCCTCACTAGAAACATCTACAAACGTTGGTAGGTTTAATGGAAAGTATTTTAGTTTCAAAATTCCTTTGAGGCTGAAAAATGAAGTTAAGACTTTTTGTTTGTTCTTATTTTTTACAATATTTGAATTTATTTATAATCATCCTCTGGGATTGGTTTATGCTTGTCAGTTTTATGTCATTCTTTTGGGTTTATTTTTAATTCCTCTCAAAATTTAAATCCGACTTAATCTGTGATTAAACTCTGAATTTGTTGTCCTCTTAAAATTTGAAATACATATACTCATTTTAATTGCTGTTTATTATTTATTAGCTGTTTGTATTTTAGTCACTTTATAAAGGTGTTATTTTATTGAATTGTGTTATATAGTTGAAATATGTGTATAATTCACTAACATAACATTTTAGAGATTAAAACTTTATGGAACATTTTTAAGAATAATGCTCATTACTGGCAAAAGCAGACATAAGCAATAACATTAATTTGTTTTTTCATATTTTTTTGTGTTGGATTAGAACCCATGACCTATGGATTCCTAAGCATGTAACATGCCACTAGAAACAAAGGGATCACTCCTGTTTGGAGGCTGTTACTGGCTTATTTAGCTACCGCTGCAGTACTCCCCAACCAGTGAGTTGTTGGATAGGTGAACGAACGAGATATTTTGTTGCAATGGCAAGCGGGGGAGTTGTTACTATTGCGTGGAGTGCATCCGACGACTTGTGCTGCGTCGAACGAGTTCAAAGACTTTGTTTGCTCTTCTTGCGGGTAGCTGGCTGCATGACATATCAGAAAGTTTGCGTTTTTCTTTTCCGCCAAGGTCACCAATGTTGGAGATTAGAACCCAGAAAGAGAAACCCCCGTTTCTGAATCAATTTTTGACTAAAATTCAAATTTGTTTGTCTCTTGCCATTCTGTGTTGGAAGAAAAAATGCGACGGTAAGCAAAATTTGAATAAGATAGAGAGCGAGGACAGTCTATGCTGTAAAAGCGGTGAATTTTAAATAGCTGATAGTAAGCATTATTTCATTAAAGTTAGAATACAAACTTAACAAAGATTGTATTTTTTTTTTTTTTTTTTGTCAAATTTATGTTACTTAAAATCCCATAAATAAAACATTTATGGATGTATTTTTTTCATATTTTGTATACATGTTACTTAAAGTATGATAAAGGCAATGAACTAAGGGTTTAGCTCTGACATCAATAGTTTATTTTTAATAATTTATTGTTACGAGCACCATGCATTTTCTCAAAATTTTCTGTAGGAAAATTTGAAAAAAAAACATAACTTTTTGTTAATTGTAAATATATTTTAGATTCTAGTTCATTGCCTTTATAACTGTGTTAAAAATGTTGGATAAAAAAAATAGTTTAAATATATGGCTTTGAATTCCATGTAGAATGTTTTGAAAGTTAATGTAATTCATTGCTGTATCATTTTCTGGTTGATATTTTCATTAATTTAAGTCATAAACACCTACAAAATAACAAAGTTACTTCTGGCATGGCATTTTAAAAAACTTGTCTCTGAATATAGGCAGATTCCTTGAATCATTTATGTTTGTATGGGAAGCTGAAATGTTTGACATCTTTCTCACATTTCAGTATTTGTTGTCCTTGCCACATTTCTTAGAAATTCTCATATTCTAGGGATTTTTCTGAAACTTCTTTGTTAGATCCTTTCTTTTAAATCTTTAATTCATTTTTCTTTAATTTTCTGACCTTTAATATTGTTTTTTTTGGTTAAAGTGTAGACTAATGTGTCACTTGGAGGAATTTGACACATTTTTTTGGAGCTTTTAGCAGTTACTAGACTATCAATATGAATTGACAGTTGCATACAGACAGCAAAACAGGGAATTCTAAACAATATATTAACATTGTAAAATACAAATTTCAATGTAATGAAAGAAAATTTTGGGAATGAAGTGTTTTAATAAAAAATTCTAATGTACAAAAATGAGAATTAAAACACATATAAAACAAATTTTAAGAAATTACTTTCTGTTAGAATTTTATGGCAAAATAAGCCTTTTTGAGATCACTAAGAAGGATATAATACCACTTATTAAATTGCCGTTTTTTAATTTATTTTTCCATTTGAAATCTGAAGTTTAGAATAGAATTTCAAATAAGAATTGAGCTTTAATTTACTCCATGACTATGTCATTTTCATAAACTTGATATATAATAATTAAAATCAAACCTTTAAGCAATGCATCCTGTTATGGGTATATTTTTCCTTACATTTCAAAAATAATTTTAAAGAAGGAATGTTAAAATACAAATCTCAGTTATACTGTTAGAAAAATAAGATGAAAGCAGACTCAAAAATGAAAAAGGGATATAAATTTGCAATGAATGTTTCAAATCTATAGAGAGATTTTCAACAAGAGCAGTAAAGTATTTAATATAAAAAGAGTGACTTTTCTCCTTTAAAAACATCTGTCAACTTTAAGTAATGAATAAGAAACAAGTCCTAGAATAATTTTTCATTCAATCAGAATGTCTGCATTTGTGGTTGTATCTGGTTTATTGAAGTAAACATTCCACCAGAATGGAATCTCATTTTGAAGTGTTGAAAACATTACCAAATAAGAGACTCCCTGATCTACATATCAGGCTCATCTATTTTTTGTTTTTTAAGTAACTTTTCAAATTTAACATACCAGTTTTGTTACCTTTTTAAATTCTAATTTCTTCATTCTTGAATAGCATTTAAAAAAATTTCATTTATTTACAATCTGTTTCATTCCATTAAATTGATATTAGTTTAGAATAAAAGTTTTTTTAATGAAATCTGTGTTTATTTCAGTTTGTAAAAACTAAAGACCACACATTAATAAGAAAAATTATGTATATAATTTATAGTACAAGTTTTAGTACTTATGAGAACTCTCATAAACCTAATTTTGGTCATTATAAATATTGTTTTTTGCAATTCATTTACATGTAGAAATTTGCAATACTTTACATGAAGGCTCATTTAATATCCTGCTTAGAGAAAATAGTGATATTATGCTGTAAAACTGCAAGACAGGAAATGTGGTTGCAGTTCTTTTAAATAAAAAAAAATATATTTATATATATTAAATAATGTATGCATTTGTATTATGATATGGAAGTTTAGAAAGTGTAGTACTGGCTTGGATAATTCTTTAGCCCAACAGTTGTGATAAATATTGTTAATGATTATTATTTCTTTTATAGTATACTAGCTGTTACCCGCCCGCTTCGCTGGGTATTTCATGATGTTTTATAAATTTTTACTGCTTATATATATGTATAAATTATTGATATCTAAGACCTAGCATTAAGAATTCGATAGAATTGAACAATATACTTATACCTGTAACTATCACCTGTTGATAAAAAAAAGGGCAGAACTCATCTAATTTGTATTTTCTAAAAATCTCTAAAATTGAAGTATAGAATGATGTTTGCTCTTTCGTAACTCAAAAACCAAGTGGATTCCCGCAAAACCAATTTTCGGTGGATCTCTGCTCCGTAAATTGAACATGCAAGCCAAATTTCAAGTCTAAATCTAACAGAAAAAAGCAAAAGTTTTGCTATAAATATCCCCGTAATCCCGTTGAGAGCCGTTTTCCAAAATTACCGCTCTTAGCGGATTTCAATTCAACAAAAGAAAAATGCAAACCAAATTTCATTATTATAGTCCTTGTAGCTCGAAAAAAGTAATTTTTTTTGTCAATACGTCCCATTCCCTGCAACCCCACAGAACTCTTGATTTGCTTAAAATTTATTCTTAGTGGATCCCTATTCAACAAAAGAAACATGCTTAACAAATTTTAAGTATATGGGTCTAACAATTAAAAGCAGGAATTTTTTTCTGTAACTCCTCTTGACCCCTCGCAAACATCTTTGGGGGTCAATTTTCATTTTACTCTTTGTTAGAGGAACTCTATTTCATGAAAGGAACATGCCTACCCATTTTCAAGCAGGATGATCAAGTAGTTTAAAAATGGAAATATTTATCGATTACGCCTCTTAATCTCCCGAAATTAAACTTGGTAGTTGATATTCGCGAAACCCATTTTGTAGCGGTTCTCTAATTTACGAAAGGAATCTGCTATCAAATTTCAAGACTGTACGTCTAACAGTTTAAAAATGGGGATAATTATCAATAACGCCCCTTGAACCCCCGCAACACCACCTCGGGGTCGATTTTCACAAAAACACATTTTGCAGTGTATTTCTATCCTATGAGAGGAATCTGCTAACCAAATTTCAAGGCTGTGAGTCTAATAGTTTAAAAAAAGAAATAATTATTTATATCTGCCCTTAACTCCCCCGCAATACCCCTTGGGGGTTAATTTTCTCCAAACCCGTTTTGTAGCGGATATTTACTCCATGAAAGAAACATTCCTACCAATTTTCAAGCAGACAGGTCAAATAGTTTAAAAACGAAAATATTTATCTCTTACGCCACTTAATCCCCTGCAACGCCACTTAGAGGTCTGTTTTCACAAAACCTTCTTATAGCTTATCTCTACTCTATGAAAGAAATCTCTTTATCTAATATAAAGACTGTGTATCTAATAGTTTAAAAATGGAAATAATTATCTATAACGCCCCTTAAGTCCCCTCAACGCCACTTGGGGGCAATTTTCCCGAAACCCATTTTTAGCGTATCTCTACCCTATGAGAGGAATCTGCTTACTAAGTTTCAAGACTGTACGTCTAATAACTTAAAAGTAGGAATTTATAACGCCCCTTAAACACCCCACCCCTGCAACACCCCTTGGGGGTCAATTTTTCCCAAAAACCCATTTTGTAGCGGATATTTACTCCAGGAAAGAAACTTACCTACCAATTTTCAAGCAGGTAGGTGAAGTAGTTTAAAAACGGATATATTTATCTATTACGCCCCTTAATCCCCCGCAACGCCACTTAGAAGTCTGTTTTCACAAAACCCGTTTTGTAACTGATCATTATTCTACGAAAGGAATCTATATATCAAATTTAAAGACAGTGCGTCAAATAGTTTATAAATGGAAATAATTATCTATAACGCCCCTTAAGTCCCCTCAACGCCACTTGGGGCAATTTTCCCGAAACCCATTTTTAGCGTATCTCTACCCTATGAGAGGAATCTGCTTACTAAGTTTCAAGACTGTACGTCTAATAACTTAAAAATAGGAATTTATAACGCCCCTTAAACCCCCCACCCCCGCAACACCCCTTGGGGTCAATTTTCCCAAAAACCCATTTTGTAGCGGATATTTACTCCAGGAAAGAAACTTACCTACCAATTTTCAAGCAGGTAGGTGAAGTAGTTTAAAAACGGATATATTTATCTATTACGCCCCTTAATCCCCCGCAACGCCACTTAGAAGTCTGTTTTCACAAAACCCGTTTTGTAACTGATCATTATTCTACGAAAGGAATCTATATATCAAATTTAAAGACAGTGCGTCAAATAGTTTATAAATGGAAATAATTATCTATAACGCCCTTAAGTCCCCTCAACGCCACTTGGGGGCAATTTTCCCGAAACCCATTTTTAGCGTATCTCTACCCTATGAGAGGAATCTGCTTACTAAGTTTCAAGACTGTACGTCTAATAACTTAAAAATAGGAATTTATAACGCCCCTTAAACCCCCCACCCCCGCAACACCCCTTGGGGTCAATTTTCCCAAAAACCCATTTTGTAGCGGATATTTACTCCAGGAAAGAAACTTACCTACCAATTTTCAAGCAGGTAGGTGAAGTAGTTTAAAAACGGATATATTTATCTATTACGCCCCTTAATCCCCCGCAACGCCACTTAGAAGTCTGTTTTCACAAAACCCGTTTTGTAACTGATCATTATTCTACGAAAGGAATCTATATATCAAATTTAAAGACAGTGCGTCAAATAGTTTATAAATGGAAATAATTATCTATAACGCCCCTAAGCCCTGCAACGCCACTTGGGGGTCGATTTTCAGCAAACTCATTTTGTAGCGGATCTCTACTCTCTGAAAGGAATCCGCTTACCCAATTTCAAGATTATACATCAAGTAGTTTAAACATGGAAACAATTATTATTAAAGCCCTTAACCCCCGTAACGCCCCTTGTGTTTCGAATTTCGAAAAATCCTTTCTTAGCTGATGTCTACTCTATCAAAGGAATATGTCTACCAAATTTCAAGTCTGTAGGTTGAATAGTTCCAGAGATTTCGTGATTAGTCAGTCAGTCAGTCAGTCAGTGAGTCGCTTTTCTCCTTTATATATATAGATTATATTAATACTAAAATATACTAATGGTAATCATTGTTCTATGTTATTCTGTTAATTGACATTTATATTCTTATTTCATAATGTTATCTGTTCAAAGTGTTTTAAGCTATAATACTCCCAAAATTTTTTTAAAAAATGATTTGCAAATTTATATTAAAAAAATATAAGTTCTGAAAAATGTGTATTAAATAAATAAAATAATGATATAAATGAAATAATAAGTAAAACTTTTTCAGTTTTTTCCTTAGTTTTGTTATTTTATTCTTGGAAAAAATAACATATGGGCAGTATTTCAGTTATTTATTTGGATATTAAATTTGATTGAATAATTGTTTGAGGGTTTGTAATGCTCATAAAAAATTTCTTTTAATTCTTGCCTTGTAACTTTTAATTAATTTTTCATTTGTTAAACTTAGATTGTGCATTTTTTAATAAAATTTTTTCCTACTTGATATCATTAGTGACTACCAGAATAAATCTAAAAAATCGTGTTTTTAGATTAATAATAATCTGGTTATGAACAAAGCATCTTTAAATGCTTTTAAACTTTTTCTTTTTGCTATATTATTGATATATATTCCTTTAAATATGTCTGGAAATTGATGTTTTAAATTTTTTGAATTTAACATTATTTAGGAATCTCAATTTTTATTTCAAATTATTTAAAATTTTCTGGCTGAATATATTGATTTAATACTAAATGATACAAAGCTAACTTGTAAGAATACTTCAAGAGAATTCACAACAGGACTTTTGCTGTGATGTAATTAATTTTATTTTTAATTTTACAATGTTTCACATTTAAATGGTCTCTCTTTTATTTTGACAAATTCTTTTATAATTTTTCCTGAATTATTTCCTATTTCATAAAGATACTGCTTCTGCTTCAAGAAGCCACAATAATAATAAAAAAATTCTATCTCATCTGGTAGAAAATTTTTTAATTCTTTTACTGCAATAACACAATGTATAAATTTAAAATTATTTTGATTACATTTTAAATTTTTGATTGAATTTACAATGTGAGGAGTTGCTGTACAGGGTACATTTGTACTGCATAGTACATTTCTTGAAATACAAAAGTGTGTGAAGAAATATATTGATTTAATATACATTAAATATATTGGTTTTACTCAATTGGCAAAAAAGATCAATGATCCCGAACCACGCAAAAATAACCAGCCATCTTCCGAAGTTAATGTAATCCAAGCTTTATTGGAATGAAACTTAATCTTTGAAAAAGTTACACCACTGTGCATGGAACTAGAACCAATTGAGTAAAACAGAAAATGTTCTCGATAAAAGTAAAATCTTCGAAACACTTATCTAGAAAAAAATTTAAGTACAGATTTATCTTGCAAAATTTAGCCAATTAATAAAAGCATAAAATCTACGTATCTGAACTTTCATATTCTACAAAAAATGAATGCTGTTTAAAGTCAATCAAATAATAAAAAATTTTGAGTATAATGTATTTGTGTGTGTGTGTATTATTTTTATATAGTTTTAATAATAAAATATGTTCCGATGTAATAATGCTGTAATAAACTAATTTGCCCACATAAAGTAAAAGTAATTCTTGTATTTGAGTACTGTCCTGTTTTCTTTGTATGCATCACAAAAATTTATGAAACAAAACTTAAAAATTTAAAAGTAGCTAATATACTGATCAAAAATTGCATATTTTCTTATAAATATATCCATATTAAAAATTTGAGCAGATAAATCTTTTTTTATAATAAAATTCACAAAATGTCGCTGAAAAGTTCTAAGTAGTATAATAAAAAAACAAGATATCAATCATTGGCATGCCGAAGTAATTTTAGCACGTTTTTCACATGTTGTATTTTACAATAATGCAGCAAATGAACTTTTTACTAACAGAAAGTAGTACTCTACCTCTCCTCTAAATGTACTACTATTGAGCTGAAAAGAAATAATGACACAAATCTGTATCATCACTATAAAAAAGCACACACAAAAATTATTAGGTAGAATTTGAGAAAATTTTGTTATAAACTAGCGCAATTCGGGAAAACTATGGGAAAATTTAAATATGATTCGGCTCATCTTTGGCACAAATGCCGAAAACCCGAGGTCAATTGGTTGCTTATTGGCTGAGAAAAAGGTACGACAAAATACGGAACGAAGACGAAATTTGCGTCCTAATAGCACTTTTGTTCCACTATGTGAAAAACATGGTAAAAAGTGATAAACTTTATAGAGTTTTACTGATTGAGGTAAAAGGTATAGAACTATGTTTTAATTGTATCAAATATAGAAATACGTACATAATTTCACATGCCAAATAAAAAATATCCACACAGTTAATTTTTTTCGTTTACAAATTTAGAGGAACATATGATTGGTACAGAGTTAATATATGTAACTTATATGTAAATTGCCCTCATTTTTACATCCAATCCACAAAATTTAATGGTACTTAAGGACATAAATGTTACATATGACAGAGATTGAATGTGCTTTGCTACATATTCATGTATGATATTTTACAATAAAAAAAATTTAATAACAAAATGATTTAAATTTTTTTTTTAAATTTATTCATATTTTAAGTTCTGAAATTAACCAAATGCTTTGGCTATGGTCTATGAGCAAATCTAAATTTAATGCTACCATGTTTTAAAAATTGACAATGATGTCTGAAAAAATCTAAAACTCTTGTTGATTAAAACATTCATTCTTGTTTTGAAAGGAGAAAAGAGATTTCTTAAATATATTCTTTTTTAGTACATTTTAAAATTTTGCAGTTATAATATTCAACCATTAGTAAAAACAACAAATGTTTAAAATCATTTATAGAGTTTTTGAGATTTACATATTTTTATACATTTATTAACTTTATTAGAAAACAATGGGTTAATGTTATTTCATCATTGTCTGGATGCAAATTTTATTTTAATTTTTACATGGATATTTAAATTATGTAAATTATAATTTTTGCTATAATTGTAATTGAATAGGGTTCAAATATTGAAATACAAATTATATAAAATGAAAATCACTCATTTTCACTGAAAATTTTTTTATGCATCTTATATCATGTTTAGTAAAAAAAAAAAAATTTAATTATTTTACACAGATGTATATAAAAGTGTTTTACTAAATGAAATAAGGGTTTAAATAATTTTTTCTTAAGTTGATACAATTAAAAAAAAAGAAAATCATGAAGGATTTTAAAAAAGTATTAGCAAATTCTAGTTTTTTATGGTGTCAATTTATTTTCTAAAAAAAAAATTCTTAAATTTGGATATGTTAATTTAAGATAAATGTTTATATTCCTATTGAACGATTGATTATTTCCTGTCCGGTCAAGTGGTGCTCCTGTCTTCTAAGAGTCCTGATGTTTTGGTTTCTGAGAATTCTAGCTTTATTGTATATATACCTGGATAATGCGAGATTTATGTTCAACACATTCAAGGGCTGAAATGAATTTCTTATACTATTCACTAACTTGATGCACTTATGCAATATTAACATTTTTGTGTAAATCGCTATTTTTCGGAAAACTATAAATGAAAAAGAGAAAAGTAATAAAAAATGTGAAATAAAATACTGTTCTGTAAATATATATTTCCTTTCAAACTATATCTAGTAACTATTACATTTAATAAAAACTCAGTATGTGTGGGAAATAATCTATATGTGTATAATAAATCAGCTCTGAATAAGTATAATGGAGGAAATTCAGTAAAACGTGATTATTTTGAAAAATATGATTTATTGTCCCCTTTAGAGAAATTAAGGTAATGATAGAGATAAAACAAATAATAGATTTGGGATAATAAGATTTATGAAAGTTTTCTAGATTAGTTTCTGCCTTAAATATTGACTAGACATTCTGCTTTGATTATACTAAAATATAAATCTTTTCATAATTACAAATAATTATGAAAAACTTCACATTTAAAAACTATGTATAATTTGATATTTATGTCTCGTAATTGTAAAAACATTGCAATTTACCTTCTCATTTAAATAATTCTTTGCTTTGAAGAAAAACTTGAGAAATTTAACTAAGTAGACAAATACATAAAGGGTTTTATATCTGATTTAAAAAAAAAATTAAAGTTTATTTGTGTGGCATCATTGTTTGATTTTCTTTCTGATAACCTGTTCTTCATATAGATTTTTGAAGATTTTACACATAGGCATATATTTCCTATGACATTTCCTTTGATTAAAAAAAAAGATTTATGCTTTTTTCCCTTCATCAGCAAATACCATGTTTTTGTCATTATATGAAAACGGATCAGATTTTTCGTTACAGTATCATGATTCAATTTGGCTTCCTGAAATATTTAAATCTATTTATACCATTTATGATCCAAAGTTGTTTGAAATAAAAAGATGCACTTGATAGGATTTTCTCATATTTCCTTTGGATTTCTTTAAAATTCAGTGTTGATGCGATTTTACGTCTCATGGCATCACAGCATAAGTTTGCTTCTGATAATTATGTTCCTCATTTAGTTTTATCAAGATCATATACTTTATATATCATACTATCCATATATGATGATATATATATATATTTCATTTATCATTGTATTTTCTTATTTTTTTGCTCTTTACAACAGAATTACAATTATTTGAATTGAAATTTTGTAAAAAAGTATTACAGTTAAAAGGACAGTTTAAAAAATGAATTCTTTAGCAACATGGTTTATTATTTCTTTCATTTGGTTCGTTATGGTTTTTTTCAATGTAGGCCTGTTTTATTCTTTACGATAGTTTTTTGATTTTGGTTCTTACTAACCTGAGTTTTTCGATATTGTGTTACATCTAATACTCTATATTAAATGCAAAAAAGAAATTAAATAGTATTACATACATTTTCATGTTGTATTAATTTTATGCTACAGTGAATTTAATTTAATAGTTCATTTCAATGTAGACCTATTTTATCTGTTTAGGTTTTTTTTAAATTTTAGTTTGTATTAATTTTTTTTCCAGTTGAAGGCTTTCTAATATATGATATTTGTGATAGTATTTTGTGAAATTGGTTTATCATAATTTTTTTCTTTCGGTTTATCTATTTCAGGTTTTTTCACTCATAGTTCCCATAGCAAATCATATTACTGTTATTACTTTTCTGTTATAATTTTATTTATATTTTGCATTCTCTCTTTATTTCTATTTACCTTTTTAGATATTAATTCTCTCTCTTACATTCAAACATGTTTTAAGAAATAATTTCTTTATTGAGGCTAAACTGCAATGTTTCAGCTAGTATTTAATAAACACTGGCTTCAGGGACACAATGTGTATTCAACTGACAAAAATCGGTCTAAAGATCAGATCTAATTTTTTTAGCCTATAAATTATTTTTTATGTAATTTTTAACAAACTCATAAATTTTGAAAACTCTAAATTTAAAAAATGCAGAGTTCTGATAACTTTTAGGTACGCTTTTATTCACATTCCAATTGCAAATCAAAATTTCAAATGACTTATCTCTGAAAGGTGAAGTAACTAGTTTGTCTTCATTTAAAATGTTAAGCTTTTTTCAATTGTGCCTAATACTTGGGAAGTTTTTTCACTTATTGCTAATATTACATGGAAGAAAGGTTGGTATGCATTTTTCAATCAAAGCAATACTTATTTTTAAAAAAAATAGTTGAATTTTATAGAATTTTCACATTTTTTGAAGGAATTTTCAATAAGCATTCATAAAAAAAAAGAGTATTGTATGAATACTAATCATGTTATCGCAAAACCCATACCAACTTTGTTATACATAGTATGATGTACTTGTTAATATCAAATTTCATGTATGTACGGTAATTTTTGTACAAGGAGTCAAGTTTTAAAATCACTTCATAAGTCTCAAGTTTGTCCCTTAAAAAATTAAATAGTTAACTTTTATGAAATTTTGAGCACAAAATCTGTTTCACATCATACATACACATAGGAGGTAACCAAAAAAAATTATAAAATCCTTAAATTAAAAAAAAAAATTTGTAAATCATACCATATTTTCAAAAAAATTTCCGCAAGTTTAATTGTATTTTTTATAGTGTACTGATAAATCATACTATACGTTTTATATTTAATTCAATGACAAAATATATGTAGTACAAAGAATAATTAAATTTAATTTCTAAAAATTATTACACCTTTTCTAAATCAGTATTTTGAAACATTAAAAAATAAAGAAAAATTTCCTTATATTTTTTCAATGGTTAAATAAAGAAATCACAAATTATACAATTTATATGTAATTCAATAACTTCTAATAAAGGATAATCAAATAAAATTTAATCATTAATACATAAATATGTATTAATATGATTCAGTTCTTTATAACTTAATAGTGAAAGAGTATTTACTTTTCTTTTTTAACTTTGGAGACTGTCATGTCTGTAAAAAAAAATTTCAAGCATTTTTAAATGATAATTACAAAGAAAATCAGATACTTAATGATGGAAAGTTGTTTTATTACAGAATATTTTCGAACAGCTTCAATATAAATTCTAAAAAGTCTCTACAAAATTTCTTAACAAAGCTTAATATTTAAAACAAATAAATCTATAAATTCTCCAAAAGAAAAAAATCCTCAAAGCATAGCATATACACAGAAAAAATAATTAAAAAGTTATAATATTACAGAAACTTTTCAAATAGCTTCAATATAAATTCTAAAAGTCTAGAAAATTTCTTTACAAAGCTTGATATTTCTAACAAATAAATCATAAATTCTCAACAAAAAAAAATCATCAAAACATAGCATATACATAAGAAAAAATAATTAAAAAGTTATATTATTACAGAAACTTTTCAAATAACTTCAATATAAATTCTAAAAAGTATCTACAAAATTTCTTTACAAAGCTTGATATTTTAACAAATAAATCATAAGTTCTGCCCTCAAAGAATCATCAAAGCATAGCATATACAAGAGAAAAGAAATAATTAAAAAGTTATATTATTACAAAAACTTTTCAAATATAACTTCAATATAAATTCTAAAAAGTATCTACAAAATTTTTTACAAAGCTTGATATTTTTAACAAATATATCATAAGTTCTGCCCCCAAAAAAATCATCAAAGCATAGCATATACAAGAGAAAAAATAATTAAAAAGTTATATTATTACAGAATTTTTCAAATAGCTTCAATATAAATTCTAAAATGTGTCTACAAAATGTCTTTACAAAGCTTAATATTTTTAACAAATAAATCTGTAAATCATAAATTTTCCAAAAATAAATAATCAATGCATAGAATATACAAATAAAAAGCTATGTCATAGAAAATTAAATAATTGTTGAGTAAATAATTTTGAATAATTAGGCACTGTAAAAAAAACTGAGGAAGATATAAAAAAAAAAAAAGTCTCCACAATCAAAAATCTTCATTTTGAAGAAATAAATTTTGTTCAAGTTTAACATATATATATGCTTCAAAAAATAAGATAAAAAAATTAATTGAATTTAATCATTTCTAAAAATTGTTACATTTCCAATGATATCATTCCTTTTAAAAATATTTTATTTAAAAAAGAAATGGCAATTATATATATTGCAGTAAAGAATAATTATTTTTAAATCAAATTTGTAGATGTTAAAAATCATAGAAAAATTTAATTTTTTTAAACATTCTGTCCCACAAATCCTCAAATTGTACTTTGAAATATATATTTCTTAGAATTATTAATTAAAATTACAAATAGAGAAAATTTTGAGATTATTGACACTGTATTTACTAATAATAGGAGGTGTCAGTTTTGTTTTTAAGGAAATTATACCATTGGAAGAAGAAAGACCAACCAATTGATACTCATCTAGTGCATGATGTTCTCAAGGAAGGCTTCAACATTTTAAAGACATCTTTATTGTACAAATTATGAAGTCTTTAGGGATAGTAGAATACATCTACATGCATCTTATCGAACAGGTAAGTTAAAACCTTTTTTTTTAATGCCAAATTTATTATATAACACAAGAGAGCCCACAAAACCCATACTATTAATTTCTTATTCTTTCTTTAAGAAGGTAAGCAATAAATCCATTATTGTAAAAACTCCATTATATTG
Source organism: Trichonephila clavata (assembly GCA_019973975.1). Taxonomy (NCBI): domain Eukaryota; kingdom Metazoa; phylum Arthropoda; class Arachnida; order Araneae; family Nephilidae; genus Trichonephila; species Trichonephila clavata. The sequence goes on from BMAO01033903.1 coordinate 14,780, forward strand.
TAAAAAACTCCATTATTGTATTAACTCCATTATTTTCTTAGCGTTACAGCAGAATTATCTGCCATAAATAAAACTGAATATTCAAAAAGTATATATCTCATGTTTTTTAAAACTCATCCAATGGGCAGTGCCGACTAAAGATCTTTTTGGGCCCTGGGCGCAGGACATCTGTAGGCCCTTGGCACTGGAGGATTGAAATTATAACTAGAAAATCTGGTTAATCCAGCTTCTCCGGCCCTTGGGCGCCGATGGATAAACCGCACTGCAATGGGGTCAACTATCCAACTTGTAATTACAAAAAGACCATTTTGAATGATATTTTGCAGGATTGACCACAATGAGATATTTGTGTTTGTATTATTACTGCCATTATATACTGCAACAAAACGACCTTCATTCATAAATCTTTTATAGACTAGTAATTCACTAATTATAGCAGACGGACACCCATGCAGATTGCCAATGCTTGATTTTGCGATAACCTTACGAAAAAAGGTCTGAATGATCGACTGCAAACGAAACATGTTCCATGA